>PVIU01032663.1:0-13301 GCA_004026605.1 Ondatra zibethicus | reverse complement strand
GGATTCTAGGCGGGGCTCCACCCTGACCACGCCCCAGCCCCTCACTGGGGATTCTAGGCAGGGCTCCGCCCTGACCACGCCCCAGCCCCTCACTGGGGGATTCTAGGCGGGACTCCACCCTGACCACGCCCCCAGCCCCTCACTGGGGATTCTAGGCGGGGCTCCACCCTGACCACACCCCAGCCCCTCACTAGGGATTTCAGGCGGGGCTCTATCCTGACCACGCTCTCAGCCCCTCACTGAGGGACTCTAGGCCAGCACCAACCACTGGTGCCCAAGAGACGTCTTCACATCTTCTGCTTTGTTCCACGCACTAGTGTTATTACCGTCACTAATTGTTTTTTGTGTTTTTTTGTTTTTTTCTTTTTTTGCAAGACAGTGTTTCTCTGCATAGCTTTGGCTGTCCTGGAACTAACTTGTAGACCAGGCTGGCCATGAACTCAGAGATCCACCCACCTTTGTCTCCCGAGTGCTGGGAATAAGGTGTGTGCCACCACTGTCTAGCCAAGAACATTATGCTAAAATAAGCCCTTGCCCCGCGAACTGCCATCTCCTCCCCTCCCCAGCAGCATGATGCTCATCTCTGATCTGCACTCCCAGCTCTGGACGGTCTCTGTGCGGCCACACCACGCTTTGCTCTTCTGTGTGGTTCTCTCACTGAGCATCATGCTTTCCAGATCCCACATTTACATCATGTTTCCTAAGAGTAGCTAAATTAGCCAGACATGGTGGCCCACGCCTTTAATCCCAGCACTCAGGAGGCAGGGGCAACAACAAACAAGCAAAACAGTAGGGAGTAGCAGCAAAACAATTACAGTTAGGGAGTAGCAGCAAAAATAATTTTACGGTTGGGGGCCACCACAGCTTGAACTATATTAAAGGATGGTAAAGGGGTTGGAGAGATGGTTCAATTGTTAAGAGTACTAGCTGCCCCTCCAGAGGTCCTGAGTTCAATCCCTGGCAACCACGTGGTGGCTCACAGCCATCTGTAATGGGATCTGATGTCTTCTTCCAGCTGCGGGAAGACATGCAGAGCACTCATATCTAAAAAGATACATAAATAAAAGTTTAAAAATTAGAATACAAGTAAAGGATGATAGCATTAGGCAGGCTGCGGACCCCTGCTCTATACTGCTGTGTCACAGGTTCAGGACTGAGCCAGACTCCAGTGTGGATGGACTGTGCTGTGTGTTCATCACCTATCCATGTATGGATTGTGAGTGCTATTTAAAATTTGAATCCTGGGGCTGGAGAGATGGCTCAGTGGTTAAGAGCACTGACTGCTCTTCCAGAGGTCCTGAGTTCAATTCCCAGCAACCGCATGGTGGCTCACAACCATCTGTAATGAAATCTGGTGCTCTCTTCTGGCCTGCAAGCATACATGCAGACAGAACACTGTATACATAATAAATAAATAAATCTTAAAAAAAAAGCTGAATAAAGGAGATTAGATTCAGAGTTCTTGTTTAAAAAAAAAAAATTTGAATCTTGCCAGGCAGTGGTGGTGCACGCCTTTAATCCCAGCACTTGGGAGGCAGAGGCAGGTGGATCTCTGTGAGTTCGAGACCAACCTGGTCTACAAGAGCTAGTTCCAGGACAGGCTCCAAAGCCACAGAGAAACCCTGTCTCAAAAAACCAAAAAATAAAAAATAAAAAAAAATAAAATAAAATTTGAATCCTGCGATTAATGCTGATGAGAACACTAATACTTAAGTTCTTGGATAGAAGTGTGTTTTTATTTCTCTTTGGTAAACAACTAAGGAATTACTGGCAAGGCTTTATGGTATCCTCTCCATCTCCCTTGCTGAGCTTGTTTCAGTGAGGGGCTGGGGGCGTGGCCAGGGTGGAGCCTAGAACCCCCCTCAGAGGGATGGGGTGCTTGGCTGAGTGGTGAGTGCGGCCTAGCTTACATAATAAGTCCCTGCATTCCAGTTTCTTCCCTGAAAAAAAGAGAAAAAGAAAAGAAAAAACTGGTTCTGGAGGCGCTGTATGGTTCTCTCTGCCTGTGGCTCTTTTCACAATCATAAATGTGGCTAACGTGGGCTAGGAATGTGCAGACCACACATTTAATCCCAGCATCCAGGAGGGAGAGGCAGGGGGATCTCTGTGAGTTCGAGGCCAGCCTGGTCTACACAGTGAGTTCCAAGACTGGCTCAATAGCTACTAGGAAACCCTGTCTCAGAAAACAAAACAAAAAAGACAAAATGTTATGCGTAATTGCACACAGGTCTGTCATCTTCCTTCTCAGGAGGTCAGGCAGGATGGCTGTCAGTTCAAGGCCAGACAAAAGGAAAATATTGTCCTGTCCCTAGTGACAGCCACTCCAGATGTGGAAAGACTTTTGTAGTCGCTGGTTCAGTGAACAGATGGACGCTGAGCACCCTGGGACACAAGGCCTTGACCCACTGGCTCGGTGGGCAATGGAGAGGAGTCATGTACTACTGAGTTAACTATGCTATCAGATGGCAAGATGTCTGGGAAGGTGCTGAGAAGTAATGTCCCCAGGGATACAGATTGTCAGGAGAAACAGCAGAGAGCTTTACCTGTCAGGGACACTCCAGGCTTTTCATTGTTCTCCTGCCTTGGCTGAGATGCAATCTCCCAGGATCCCTGCCTTTCTTTGCCTGAGGACTTTGTGAGAAAAGTCTATTCCTGGGACACCTCTCTTGCCGAACTCAGCACCACATCGCCAACCTTACTGTGGATCGATACAGGGACCCTGCCGTGGGGGCCACTACAGCTCCTGTCCTAGGGCACATGCCACAGTCAGGCTCTGGGTCTGGGGTCACACCGGGCTCTCTATGCCCACGGAGTCAGGCTCTGGGTCTGGGGTCACACCGGGCTCTCTATGCCCACGGAGTCAGGCTTTGGATCTGGGGTCGCACTGGGTTCTCTATGCCCCTCTCATTGCTCTGCTCACTTATTTGTTTATAATTATTGCATAAAATACACTTAAACCTCACTTCCACACATAGCCTGGACCATGAAACACATTCACAGGGCTGTGCGGTGGTCCCTTCACTCCCACACTGAAGCTGTCTACATTTGACACTAATGCTGATCCCAACCCCAGTCCCCACCCACCACACTACTCCTGGGAGTGGAGCTCTGTAGTGTGTCTTTCTGAGTGTGCCAAATGCTGTCTAAAAAACAAATCTTTATTTATTTACTTATTTTTCTTTTTCTTTTTTTCCTTTCTCTCTCCTCTTCCACTCCCAGCCCAGATGAGGTTTCTCTGTAGCCCTGGCTGTCCTAGAACTCGGTCTGTAGATCAGGCTGGACTGGAACTCACAGAGATCTGCCTGCCTCCACCTCACAACTGCTGGGATTAAAGTCATGCACCACACTGACCAGCAACTTATTTATTTTTAAATACCAGTTTCCAGGTAACCCAGGCTAGCCTTGAATTCTCTAGGTAACTGAAAATGATCTTGAATGAATCCTGCGGCCTCTTCCTCCATTGCACTGAGATTACAGGTATGCACCACAAGAATTTCCTTTTTTTTGGCTTTTCGAGACAGGGTTTCTCTGTAGCTTTGGAGCCTGTTCTGGAACTAGCTCTTGTAGACCAGGTTGGCCTTGAACTCACAGAGATCCGCCCGTCTCTGCCTCCTGAGTGCTGGGATTAAAGGCGTGTGCCATCACCGCCTGGCAGAATTTCCTTTTTAAGGCTATGTAATATTCTACCATGTGTATGGACCACTCCATGTGTATCTGTCATGCATCAGTACTTATCTAGGTTACTTCTATCTGTGAGATGTTTGAAATAATGGTATGTGACATGAGTGTTGAAATAGCCTTTCAAAATTGCATGTGTTGCCTCGTGCCTGTAATCCCGGGACCCTGGAAGCTGAGGCTGGCCGTTGGATTTAATGGAATTTAAAATAAGCCTGGAAGTCGGGCGGTGGTGGCATACACCTTTAATCCCAGCACTCGGGAGGCAGAAGCAGGCAGATCTCTGTGAGTTCGAGGCCAGATTGGGACATAAGAGCTAGTTCCAGGACAGGCTCCAAAGCTACAGAGAAACCCTGTCTCTAAAAACCAAAAAAAAAAAAAAAAAAAAAAAAAAAAAAAAAAAAAAAAAAAAAAAAAAAAAAAAAAAAAAAAAAAAAAAAAAAAAAAAAAAAAAAAAAAAAGCTGGGCGTTTATGTGTGCAGGCAACCCTAGTCTTGTGGGCAGACGGAGGCAGATCCTGGAAGCTTGAGGGCCAGATAGCATAGCTGAAGTACTTTGGTAAGAAGCCTATCTCAAAAGAAAAAAAAGGGGGGGGGAGAAACAAAAGGTGGAAAGCTATACCCTCCTAGCCTCTGCATGTGAGCGCACAGTCCTGCACCCCTCAAAACACCCCCCCACCCAACAAAAATAAAACGAAACAAAAAAAAAATCAAAAAAGTTTCCGGAGTGGCTCAGTGGTAGAGCGCTAGTCTAGTGTATCCAGAAACTGCAAAAAGAAACGTCCCGTTTCACGGTTAGGTGAATATTTGAGCGTCAACTAAGACATGCGTGGGTCTCTCAACACTAAGACCCTGGCTAGTGAGTTGGCATCGTGGGGAACAGCACTTGCTGCTTGCTACTCTTGAAGACTTGGGTTCTATTTCCAGTACTCACATGGTCGTTCACAACCATCTGTAGCTGCAATTCCAGGGGATTCGACCCCCTCTTCTGTCTTCTGCGAGCATCAGGTACAGTCATGTTTGCACATACATAGGAACACAATTTACCGAACACTCTCCTCGTCCTCCAGGGGGCGCACGAAGTCATCATGTAGCGAAATGAAAATAAGCATAGTCCAGGCCCAGTAAATACAGCCGCGACCCGAGGGGCATTTTCAGTCAGGCGCGCTCTGGACAGTCCAGGCTCCTCAGGGGCTTGAGGCTCAAGAAAACGAGGCTGTATCCGCGGAATTCGGGTGCCGAAGGTTCTTAGAGACCAGGAACAGATAATTAAGCTTTCCTTAGAGCTTCGCTTGCCCTAGACCTGCGTCGGCCACTTTTCCAAGGGAGCCGATATTGTAAGCAGGCGCACTTCGGGCAGCCTTTCCCGGCGTCCCTAGCGACAGCGTCCCGGGGGCCTCAGGGGGCCTCGGAGCAAGATGGCGGCGGCGGCGGGGTCCAAGAGGCGCGAGCGGCGGCCACCGGAGCGAGTGTGAAGAGGGGTCCCGGGGTCCCGGGTAGCTCCGGGCCGGGGCCCCGCTGAGGAACGGACCATGCTACGTTCTACCGGCTTCTTCCGCTCCATCGATTGCCCCTACTGGGCGGGAGCTCCCGGGGGGCCTTGCCGGCGGCCCTACTGCCACTTCCGGCACCGCGGAGCTCGGGGCCCCGGCAGCGGAGGCGCTTCGTCTCCCGCAGCAGGTAAAGCCCGCACGACTGCGCCCGGTTCCGTAGCTTGGCCAGCGCGCCCGTGCTACATGTTCCCCTTGTGCAGCCTGGTCGCACACCCTCACAGTGCTGTCCCTCCCCTAGTTGCTGTCGCGATGCTGTGCAAGTGTCTAGGCCTCTCTGATCGCTGAGTAAACCGAAAATCCCGACTCGGCGGAGGGAGAGACAGTGTAGGCGTCCGAGCTAGGGGACTTGGTGCAATCGGTGCGATTCCCCCGGTCCTCATTCCGTCCTCATTGTTTGAAACGGGATGTCATTCCCCTCCTGTCACCGAACACACAACCCTATGCGCTTGTGGTGCATCTAATTTATGATCGCGACACTTTTCCTCGGGCGTCTCCAGTAGTTGGAAACACAAGGCCCTGGGGCACTTGCCGTTTGTCAAGCTGAAAACCCTCTTGGCTTGGATGGGTGTAGACTTTCGGTTTGTCAGGGAGCGTGTCGCAATGATTGGTGTGATGGTGCTTCCGAAGAAGGCCTCGAGGATTAGGCAGTGTGGAGGAGGTACTGTATTAGGAGAAAACAGTGGGAGAAATTAGGGTTTTGTTTGTTTTTACTGCGTAGGCCTGACTAGTTTGGGACCCAGGAACCTCAATTCAATCTAGCAAGTTCTGGGATGATCCTAACCCAATGCAGAGAATTTCTGTTGCATTAAAGAAGACATTGTGGGACTGGAGAGATGGCTCATATTTGCTGTTTTGACTGGGAGCGTGGGTGGGTGCACATCTTTAGTTCCACAGCACTCAGGAGGCATAGCCAGGTGGACCTCTGAGTTTGAGGATTTGTTAACTCTTTTTTTGTTGTTGTTGTTTTTGTTTTTTTTTTTGTTTGTTTTTTGAGACAGGGTTTCTCTGTGGCTTTGGAGCCTGTCCTGAAACTAGCTCTGTAGACCAGGCTGGTCTCGAACTCACAGAGATCCACCTGCCTCTGCCTCCCGAGTGCTGGGATTAAAGGTGTGCACCACCACTGCCCGGCAGGGATTTGTTATGCACGAAATTAAAAAACAACAACAACAACAAAAAACTTATAAAGTGGCACTGCACCCAGGCATCGTGACACACACTTTTTATCCCAGCACCTGAGAGGCAGAGGCAGGTGAATTTCTTTGAGTTCAAGGCTGGCCTGAGTTACATACGTGGCCATCTCTAAAACAGAAAGATGGGCAGACATTAGGAGGAAAAGGCTGGAGGAAGGGCTTATTCTATTCTGTTTAGACCCCTGGTGACCTCTGTCCCTTCACAGTGCCTCTCCTTTGTTTTATTTATACATTTGAGGCAGGTCTCATGTAGTGTAGGCTGGCCTCAGAGTCAGAGGCAGCCAAGGATGTCCCCTGCTGACATGACAGAAGTGCATCATCCCAGCTGCTTTGTTGCTGTAGCCCTGGGGACAGACTCACACTCACATGTGAGAGGCAAGCCTCATCACTGGCTTCATCTCCAGTTCCCAGATTGATTTCAGATACCACTCGGTCTCAGTCTTTTTTCTTTAAGTAAATATTATTTGAAAGTGTTAAACTGGGCTGTGGTGGCGCACGCCTTTAATCCCAGCACTGGGGAGGCAGAGACAGGCAGATATCTATGAGTTCGAGGCCAGCCTGGTCTACAAGAGCTAGTTCCAGGACAGGTACCAAAGCTACAGAGAAACCCTGTCTCGAAAAAAAACAAAAAACAAGCAAACAAACAAACAAAACATCAGTGAAAGTGTTGTAACACTCTCCCCCAAAATAAGTCTGATGGTGGCACACACCTTTAATCTCAGGAGGCAGAGACAGGTGGATCTCTGAGTTCCAGGACAGCCAGGGCTACACAGAGAAGCCCTGTCTCTAGAAACCAAAACCAAACAACAACAAAAAGTGTTTTGCCTGTATGTATGGATATGTACCAAATGTGTGAGTGTCCGAGAGGCAGAAGAGAGCATTGGATCCCATGGCACTGGAGTTATGGGTGGTGGTGAGGAATAGAACTTGGGTTGTCTGCAGGAACAGCGGTGTTCTCAAGCAGTGAGCTGTCTGTCTAAGCCCTGCTGGTGTGTTTCTATGAGACAGGTTGACCGTGAACTTGTGATCCTTCTGTCTGTCTCCTGAGCACTGGGATGCCAGGCATGAACTGTCAGATCTACCCGTTGTTTTTGAGTGCAGCTTTCTGCGTACCCTGGCTTAAAGCACCTGCAGTGGTCTGCGTCCTCAGTGGTTAGGGTGCTCATCTGGTTACTTAAAGCACCTGCAGTGGTCTGCGCCCTCAGCGGTTAGGTGCTCATCTGGCCCAGGCACTGGGGAAGCTGCCATGGAGGAGGGAGGACACAGCTCTGCAGATCTTAGCCCAGGGGTGGGCACTGAGTGCCTGGCGTAGGTGACTTTTCAGAGGCTGCAGTGCCCAGATTCGGTGGCATGCAGTGTCTTTTGTTTGCTTTTTATATGTATGTATGTTCCTGTGTGTCTCTGTGTGTCTGTCATGTGCGTGGGTGTCTGCAGAGGCCAGAGGGAGGCGCTGGATCCCCTGGAGCTGGAGTTCCAGGTAGTTGTAGCCTCCGGACACTAGAGCTGGGAGTGCGGGCCCTCCAGAAAGCAGCCAGTGCTCCTAACTACTCAGCCACAGGCCTGTCTGTTCTGGAACTGGCTATGTAGACCAGGCTGGCCTGGATGGCTTCTGCTTCCCGAGTGCTGGGGTTAAAGGTGCAGGTTCTGGACCTCAAGGGGCCATTGTGTCAGCATGTGACACATCCTTTGGTCTAGGGATATCCTGACTTTTAAAGTTCACTTACTTTTTGCTGTGTAAGGATGGAAGCCAGAGCTTCCTGCATGGCCACTGTGTGCCGAGCTGTGCCCAGTCAGTCCCATCTCTGAGCAGAGTGCTGGGCCTCAGCTTTCCTCCATGCAGATCTTCTTATGCTGTCGTGTGCCACAGAGGCCGTGTTTGAGGTCTGGCGCCATCCTGTGCACCCGACTGTCCCCTGGGGAATGGCACTTCATTCCTCTTACACCCTGCTTTTTAGCTTTGAGGACAGGCACCACAGCAGCCCTCTGAGAAGGCCTGGGCCTGGACTGCCCTGGGCTAGGATACGGTCCAAATGCCTCAACCTTGGTGGCATCCTTTGGACTTGCTGGAGTAGCCCTCCATGGCCTTTGTGCCCACAGTAAAGCAAACTGACATGTGGCCGGCCTCCATTGGCTCAGAACTACAGGTGAAGGTGCCACAGAGACAACTGGCCCTGCAGCCCTGCCGGGCTGGCCTTTTGCTCAGCTGGAGAGACATGGTTAGCCTTTTGAGGCATGGTTGAGTGCTATGCGGGGAGACAGGCTGAGGGAGACCAGTGAGGCAGGTTAGAGCTGGGGAGGGGCGCTGGCTGTGGTCCCTTGAGTGACAGGTTTCTGGGGACTCATGATGGCTTGGGTTGTTTGGGCTGTTTGGGTCTGACTGGTATAGAGGGACTGGTACAATGGCCCTCACAGAGCCAAGGGCCCCCAGCTTGGCTCTGTGAGGACACGGGTCAAAGAATCCCAAGCTAACACAAAAAGATTTTACTTATATTTTCTTTATTATAATGGGCAAACTCACGGAACAGGACTGAGAAGTCCAACCTCAGGTGTGTGATGCCGGAACCAGAGAGAGCAAGCACTGGGCAGGCCTGTGGTTTTCTCTGGGTACCCAAAAGGTACCTGGTCTAACCTGGTCTGATCTTTTAAAGGTCATTGGCTGACAGAAGTTCCCCATCACCTCCCCCCTTTTTTCTAATAAGAGAGCTCCAAGCCTCAAGGTGGTGGTGCATGCCTCAGGAGGCAGAACTCACTCCGAGTTCGAGGCCAGCCTGGTCTACAAGAGCTAGTTCCAGGACAGGCTCCAAAGCAACACAGAGAAACCCTGCCTCAGAAAAACAAAACAGAACAAAACAAGAGAGTTCCAAACCCAATACAAACTATATACACTGGGAACAGATATCAAGTATAAAATTAGGATTACAACCAACATATACAATATTAAGCAAGGAACGTATGCTAAATGTTTTCATAAATATTCTATCCTATGGAGTCTTAAGTCTTGCGTTGGAAATGAGAGGACGGTAACTATGATTATCTAATCTTCAACCCCATTGAAGGCCTGAGAAGGGAGATAATATTACTTGAGTAGGCAGGAAGTACAATCAAGCAGCTTCCAAAATATGCAGTAGATGACAGAGACAACTGGCTGCCTGAGCAATCACCCAAAGTCTCATTTGCAGTGTTGAAGCAACCAACTTTGTCTAAGGCCTAGAGTAATTGACAGACCGTTTTCAGAGGCAGGAAAATTTTCAGAATCATCTTACCCTGGCTTGGCCAGGTTTGGCAGTCTTTCTTGTATCTTGCTTGTCCAGTCCAGACACCATTCACTTTGTCAGTGGTTGAGGCATGGGCAGTTCCTTGCCCAAAGGCCAGTTGTGCCAAGAAGAAAACAAACTCCAAGTAGAGTGTCTTTGGTGCTCAACATTTTCTCGGGAATAGATCGGTGCTGTCGGGAGCAATAGTGTCTCATGTCAATAGAAGCCTAAGTTATTTAAATGCCATGTTGTACAACTACTGTCTGCTAAGGGCGGTAGGGTGAGAGGAGCAGAAATGAGAAATCAGAGTGTCTGGGCTAGAGAGTTACTCCCTCCCTGCTACTGCATGGCTTCAGGGCACCTGAACCTCCTTTTGAGGTTCCCCAGCCATGTGATGTGGGTGGCAGCCAGAAGTGAAGTGCCGGGGTCAGACACCCAGCAGGAGCCATTCCCGGACTGTGCTGTGGACAGTTGGTGCCAAGGGGCAAGTCCAGGGCAATAGCTCTGGAGCTTTCTAGAAGGAGTGGGTTTGTTCAAAGGAAAAGGAGGATGTTCCTGGGGGTGGGTGGAGAGAGGGACAGGAAAGTGGCCGTGGCTATGGCCAAGTTCATTCTGATCCTTGAGGGCCTCTGTGGGCTCCTGGATCCCAGTCCAGTTCCCATAGTACATGCTTGAGCAGCGAGGGTCAGAGGGGCCAAGCGCTGTTGGCCTCTTACCACTGACCTCTGCTACCCACACATGGACCTGTGACTGCCTGTTGTCCTGTTAGACCAGCCTTGGCTCACTGCCTGGGGAGACAAGCGCTTCAGGGGTGGCTGTCCTTGTCTGAGGAACCTGGGGCCAGAGGGCCTCTACCAGCTGCTGGCAGCCTGTGCTCCTGCCACTTTGGCTCCTTCCTAGGAAAAGATCCATTTCGCCAGGAAACGCCAGTAGAGGGTGTCACAGGCCACAGCATCTAGCCAGCTGTGCCTCCCAAAAGGTCCAGTCAGGGATAGTTGGCACTGTGGGTGTGTGGGGGCACCTGTGCGTTAGAAGGTGAGATGCCACTCCCCAGTTGTCTTCTGAAATACAGTAGCACCATCCTACTCCGATTGCACGGGTGACTGCCTTCCTCTTCCAGGCCCAGTCCTGCCCAGCCAGGGAGCATCAGGGGCTGCCCTTCATGGCCACCTGCTGGTGCTGGGCAGCTGGCTCCACTGGTCCATCGTTGCAGGGGAAGGTGGCTTGGAGGACAGGCAGCTGTTCTGGTATAAGCAAGAAGAGTCCCCAAGCCACCCACCCTGCATCTGTCCTGCATCTGCCTCTGGCTGTGGCTCTGTGCTCATCATGACCACTTTGTTCCTGGCCAGTTCAGCTGGGCACTGCTGCTCTCCGCTGGCCCCTTTGACCTGGTTCTGTGACCTCTCTGTCCTGGTGCCATTTACACAAGGGACTGCTAGTGAGTAGCGCTAGTAGCAGCTAACATCCTCTCCTGAGGACACCCTCTCACAGAGGCGGGGGCAATGGATTGAGCCTGTCTGGAATTGGTAGGCCTGCAAGGGGGAGGCTAGTCTGTCAGAGGCCTGGAAGTATGGCCTTTGCAGGGGACTTCTTCCATGCCAAGCCTTAAACAGGGCCTCTGGTGTCAGGAGACCCATGGGAGTTAGGGCACACTCCATCCCTTGAGGGTGACTTGTCCCAGGGACCTAGAGCATGCCAGTGTTTTCTGGAAGCAGCTCCCCCAGAATGGACTTCTGCCGCACAGCAGCCTGGGGGTGTTCCCCAGCCCTGCTTCACTTTGCCAGAGACTCTGGGGTGGCAGTGGTCTGGGCACATGTGCCCCGAGGCTTTCTGAAGGTCTTTCTGGCTATTCTAGACTCAGTATATACCTATAGGACTCTGTGGGAAGAGGACAGGCAGGCCTGCTTACTGGCTCTGTCTGCTTCTGGGAAAGAGTAGCTGAGAATGAGAATTTTCTTTATTGGACTCAAAGTACTTTACAGCACCGAAAGGAAGGCCACCTCTAACCTTGCCCCAGGGTGATGTTAGCCTGCTTATCAGCTCCTCTGAGCTCTGGTGGGGGGGGGGGTGGATGCCCACAGTGGCTCCGACCTGTTCCTGCCCCAGAGAGCCCAGCATCCTAGGAATGCAAGGCAGCTGTCTCCTTGTATTCCCCTGAGTGACCACACCTGCCTGGAAGCCCTGTCACCCTAAAGGACTGACCTTTTAGAGTCAGGAGAAGGCTCGTGACCTGGGGGCACAGGGATCCTGAGCACATTCCTTAAAGGTGACCACCTAGGATAAGACTTGTGCACCTGTACTGAGGCTGAGGGGCGCTCATTAGGCCTGGTGTCACCCTCTTTGGCCATACTTGTGTGCAGCTTCCCATAGCTTTTTCTTTTAAAGATTTATTTATTAATTATGTATACAGA
Source organism: Ondatra zibethicus (assembly GCA_004026605.1). Classification (NCBI taxonomy): domain Eukaryota; kingdom Metazoa; phylum Chordata; class Mammalia; order Rodentia; family Cricetidae; genus Ondatra; species Ondatra zibethicus. The sequence continues at coordinate 1,219 of PVIU01032663.1, read as the reverse complement.
GGGCGCCAGATCTTATTACAGATGGCTGTGAGCCACCATGTGGTTGCTGGGAATTGAACTCAGGACCTGTAGAAGAATAGCCAGTGCTCTTAACCTCTGAGCCATCTCTCCAGCCCCTTCCCATAGCGTTTTCTGGTGTCCTGCTGCCAATGTGTGTGGTCTCTGTACGTGAGTCTAAGGTAGCCTTGGAGCTTGATCCTACTTGAGTGACTTCATCTGTCCAGTGGTGTTGAGTGCAGGGGAATGTAGGTGGGAAGGCCCAGCCTAGGAAGGATGGCTCACAGTCCTCAGTGGGAACCTTGGGCAGTGTGGCCATCTATTCTGGGGCTGCCAGTCAGAATCCAAATTCATCTGCGACAGCCCAGAGTGGGCTGGTGCTCCCAGAACCTGGACTTAGCACCCAGCACTGACCACACTGCCTCTCCCTCCCTGAGGTGTCTGCTTGGAGTGCCCTTCTCTGCTCCAGGGCTGGATGCTCTTACCATCCCAAGGCTGGACAAGTCCCTTAGCCTTTATCAGTCCTTTTGGCCTTGAGTGGAGACCTCCAGGTGCTGGCTGGGGGCTAACTTCCTGTTAGCAGGAGAGAGGCTCAGTGAGACTCTGCTGCCTATGGTGTGGCCTGACAGGGTCACCCAGGAGAATGCTGCTTGGCTCCGCCTTCTCTGTCTTCTCCCATAGACAGTCTGAACTTGTTTCAGGCGCCCTGTTCCAGCCTAAGGACCCAGTTCCCTGTCCAGTGGTCTGTCAGGTGGGGAGTGTGTAGGTGGTGTGTGAATCCTACCCCAGCCTAGGACTTCGAGACCCTCCCTGCAGGTGGGGAATTTCCAAGAGCCCAGCCCACTCTCCAGAGATCACCATGTACATCCACATTTACACAGAAGGGTCCTTCTTTGTCACTGTAGATTTTTGAGACTCTTATCTCATTATGAAGCCCAGGGTGGTGTGATCTTCTTGCCTCAGCTGGGTAACATCTGTATTAGTGATGTGTATGACAAAACACTTGACAGCAGCAGCTTAGGAGGGTTATTCTGGCTCACAGCTGGAGCTGCGGTCCACTATAGCAAGGAGGCATGGAGCAGGCATGGGGCAGGTATGGGAGCAGGCATGGGGCAGGCATGGGAGCAGGCATGGGGCAGGCATAGAGTAGGCATGGGGCAGGTATGGGAGCAGGCATAGAGTAGGCATGGGGCAGGTATGGGAGCAGGCATAGAGTAGGCAT
>PVIU01032662.1:0-13300 GCA_004026605.1 Ondatra zibethicus | reverse complement strand
CGGGTGCAGCCGGGACCACGCAGATGAGAAGGGATGCCCGGGGGCGAGTAGGGTTGGGAGAAGCAGCAAAGCCAACAGAGGGGAGCCCCAAGTGGCCAGAAGTTCCCGGGGACGGGCTGAGGCCCACTCACCAGGGTCCAGCTGAATCCGCGGAAGCTGGTTGGGCGAGGTTCCCGGTCCCAAGGGCAGGCTTACTGAGGGTTGCCCGCTCTGCTCCGCTCGGCTCCGTGGGACAAAGGAGGCCCCCTAGCAGGGGACTCGCCCTTCCCCCAAGGCCTCAGCCCGGGTGGGCCGAGCTCGGGTGCAGCCGGGACAGGGTCCAGATCGAGAGTGATTTTCTTCAGCATTTATAGTATAAGAGGTCACACCCAAGTGGGCGGGTAACTTAAAGGCTACTGGCTGTAGGATTTCCTACAGCACCTTCTTACCTAGTTTATCTGGTTTTGTGGATTGTAGCTTGGTTATCCTTTGCTTTATATCTAATATTCAGTTATGAGTGAATACATACCGTGTTTGTCTTTTGGGGTCTTGGTTACCTCACTCAGGATGGTCTTTTCTAGTTCCATCCATTTGCACGCAAATTTTAACATGTCATTGTTTTTTGCCACTGAGTAGTACTCCATTGTGTAAATGTACCACATTTTCTCCATCCATTCTTCAGTTGAGGGGCATTTAGGTTGTTTCCAGGTTCTGGATATTACAAATAATGTTGCTATGCACATTGTTGAGCAAATGTCCTTGTGGTGTGATTGTGTATCCTTTGGGTATATGTCCATGACTGGGTCTTGAGGTAGATTGATTCCCATTTTTCTGAGAAACCACCGTACTGATTTCCTAAGTGGCTATGTAAGTTTGCATTCCCACCAGCAATGGAGGACTGTTCTTGTTACTCCACATCCTCTCCAGCATTAAGTTGTCATCAGTGTTTTTGATCTTAGCCATTCTGACAGGTGTAATCTCAGAGTCACTGTAGATTGCATTTCTCTGATAGCTAAGGAGGTTGAGGAATTCCTTAAATTTCATTCGGCCATTTGATTTACTTCTGTTGAGACTTCTCTGTCTAGATGTCACCCATTTTTTAATTGGATTATTTGGTATTTCGGTGTATAGTTTCTTGAGTCCTTTATATATGTTGGAGATCAGCCCTCTGTCAGATGTAAGGTTGGTGAAGACCTTTTCCCATTCTATGGGCTGCCATTTTGTATTATTGATCATATCCTTTGTTTTACAGAAGTTTCTCAGTTTCAGGAGGTCCCATTTATTGATTGTTGCTCTCAGAGTCTGTGCTGCTGGTGTTACATTTAGGAAATGGTCTCCTGTGCCAATGTGTTCAAGTGTACTTCCCACTTTCTCTTTTATCAGCTTCAGTGTAAATGGGGTTTATGTTGAGGTCTTTGATCACTTCGACTTGAGTTTTGTGCAAGGAGATAGATATGGACCTATTTGCATTCTTTTACATGTTGATATCCAGTTATGTCAGCATCATTTGTTAATGAAGCTTTCTTTTTTCCATTGTATACTCTTGGCTTCTTTGTCAAAAATCAGGTGTTCAGGGGTGTGTGGGTTTATGTCAGGGTCTTCAATTCAATTCCATTGATCCACATGCCTGTTTTTATGCCAATACCAAATTGTTTTTTTTTATCACCATAGCTCTATAGTAGAACTTGAAGTCAGGGATGGTGATATCCCCACAAGTTCCTTTAATGTACAGGATTGTTTTAGCTATGCTTTTTTTTTTTCATATGAAGTTGAGTATTTTTCTTTTGAGCTCTGTGAAGAATTGTATTGGGATTTTGATGGGGATTGCATTGAATCTGTAGATTGCTTTTGATAAGATTGCCATTTTTACAAGTACTATATTGAATAGATAGAGAGAGAGTGGACACACTCGTCTTGTCCCTGATTTTAATGAGATTGCGTTAGTTTCTCTCCATTTAATTTGATGTTGGCTGTTGGCTTGCTGTAATTGCCTATATTATGTTTAGGTGTTTTCCTTGTATCCCCGAACTCTCCAAGATCTTTATCATAAAGGGGTGTTGGATTTTGTCAAAGGTTTTTTTCAACATCTAATAAGATGATCATGCCTTTTTTTCCTTTCAGTTTGTCTATATGGTGGATTACATTGACCAATTTTCATATGTTAAACCATTCATGCATCTCTGGGATGAAGCCTACTTGATCAAGGTGGATGATTTTTTTTATGTGTTCTTGGTTTTGGTTGCCAGTATTTTGTTGAGTATTTTGCATCAATGTTCATGAAGGACATTGGTCTATAATTATCTTTCTTTGTTGCATCTTTGTTTGGTTTGGGTATCAGGGTAACTGTGGCCTCATAAAAAGAATTTGTCAGTATTCCTTCTGTTTGTATTGTGTGAAACAATTTGAGGAGTATTGGTATTAGCTCTTCTTTGAAATTCTTATAGAATTCTATCATGAAACCATTTGGCCCTGGGCTGGTTTTGGTTGGGAGATTTTTAATAACTGTTTCTACTTCATAGTGGTTATAGGTCTGTTTAAATTGTTTATCTGGTCTTGATTTAATTTTGGTATGTGGTACCTATCAAGATAGTTGTCCATCTCTCTTAGATTTTTCGATTTTTGTGGAGTAAAGATTTTTGAAGTGTGACCTAATGAGTCTATGTATTTCCTCAGAGTCTGTTGTTATGTCCCTCTTTTGTTTCAGATTTTGTTAATTTGGATGTTTTCTCTCTCCCTTTTCATTAGTTTGGATATAGGTTTGTCTATCACTTTTATTTTCCCAAAAAACCAACTCTTTGTTTCATTGATTTTTTTGTATTGTTCTGTTTCTATTTTATTGATTTCAGCCTTGAGTTTGATTATTTCCTGCTATCTACTCCTCTTGGGTGAGCTTGCTTCTTTTTATTCTAGACCTTTCAGGTGTGCTGTCAAGTTGCTTGTGTGAGGTTTCTCCATTTCTTCATGTTCTTTATGTAGGCACTTAGTACTGTTCGCACTGCTTTCATTGTGCCCCATAAGTTTAAGTATGTTGTGGATTCATTTTTATTGAATTTTTGGAAGTCTTTTATTTCTTTATTTCTTCCTTGACCCAGAGGTGGTTCAGTTGAAAATTATTCTGTTTTCATGCATTTGTAAGCTTTCTGGAGTTTGTTGTTGAACTCTAACTGTAGCCCATGGTGGTCCAATAAGATACAAAGCTGTATTCCATTTTTAAAATATCTGTTGAGATTTGCTTTATGACTGAGTGTGTGATCAGTTTTAGAGAAGTTTCCATGAGGTGTTGAGAAGGTGTATTCTTCTGTGTTCGGGCGAAATGTTCTATAGATGTCTATTGAATTCATTTGAGTCATAACATGTTAGTTGCCTTGTTTCTCTGTTAAGTTTTTGTCTGGAAGGCCTGTCCATGGGTCAGAGTGGGTATTGAAGTCTCCTACTTCTGGGGGGTGATGTGTGATTTAAGGTTTAGTAACGTTTCTTTTATAAATGTGGGTGCCCTTGTATTTGGGGCTTTGATTTTCAGAATTGAGACTTTATCTTGATGGATTTCTCCTGTGATCAATGTGAATTCTTGATATTCTTATCCATTTCTTTTGAATAATTTTAGTTTGAAATCTATTTTGTTAGTTATTAGGATAGCTACACCAACTTGCTTCTTATATCCATTTGATTGGAAAATCTTTTTTTCAACCCTTTACTCTGAGATAATGTCTGTCTTTGAAGTTGAGGTGTGTTTCTTGTATGCAACAAAAGGATGCATCCCGTTTTCATATCCATTATGTTAACCTGTGTCTTTTTATTGATGAATTAAGTCAATTGCCATTAAGAGATGCTATTGACCAGTGATTGTTAATTCCTGTTATTTTTGGTTTTGGTGGTTGTGATGGTAGTGTGTTTATTTCCCTTCTTTGGATTTTGTTGGTGTGAGATTATCTTTTGCCTCTGTTTCTTTGGATGTATCCGAGTTCCTTGGGTTGTCGTTTTCCTTTTAGTACTTTCTATAGTCCTAAATTTATAGCTAGGTATTGTTTAAATCTGGTTTTGTAATGAAATATCTTGTTTTGTCCATCTATGGTGATTGAAAGTTTTGCTGGGATAGTAGTCTGGGCTGGCATCCATGATCCCTTAGTGTAGGTAAAACATCTGTCCAGGACTTTCTGTCTTTTAGAGTCTCTATGGAGAAGCCAGGTGTAATTCTGATAAATCTGCCTTTATATGCCACTTGATGTTTTTCCTTTGCTCTTCTTAAAATTCTTTCTTTATTCTGTATGTTTAGTGGTTTGATTATTATGTGCTGAGGGTACGTTTTTTGGTGTAGCCTATTTGGTGTTCTGTAAGCTTCTTGTACCTTTATTGGCATGTCCTTCTTTAGGTTGGGAAAGTTTTCTTCTATGATTTTGTTGAATATGTTTTCTGTGCGTTTGAGCTGCTATTCTCCTTCTATCCATATTCTTTTTGGTTTTGACCTTTTTATGGTGTCCCAGATTTCCTGGATGTTTTGTCTTAGGAATTTATTGGATATAACATTTTCTTTGACTGGTGAATCTAATCCTCTATCATATCTTCAATGCCTGAGATTCTCTCTTCCAACTCTTGTATTCTGTTGGTGATTCTTGCATCTGTAGTTCCTGTTCATTTACCCAGATTTTCCATTTCTAGAATTCCCTTGGTTTGTGTTTTCTTTATTTTTTCTATTTCAGTCTTCACATCTTAAACCATTTCCTTCACCTGTTTGTTTTTTCTTAACTTTCTTTCTTTCTTTAAGGGATTTATTGATTTCTTCCATTTTTTTGTTTGTCTCTTCCTCGACTTCTTTAACGGAATTTTTCATTTCCTCTTTAAGAACCTCTATCATCTTCATAAAGTAGTTTTTAAGTTCATTTTCTTGTGTTTCTGCTGCATTGGAATATTCAGGTTTTGCTGTTGTAGAATCACTGGCTCTGGTGGTGCCATATTGCTCTTTTGGTTGTTGAATGTATTCTTACAATGGCGTTTACTCATCTTTTCTTTGTGTGTTTCTGCTTGTGCCTATGTAGTCTCTGCTGGAGCTGTGGGGGGGGGAGGATAGGCCATGGAGAGGATATTCAGGTGTGTGTGGTTCAGTGGGCAGAGTGGGTCTTGCCGGGACAGTGTCCTGTGTGTAGCAGAGGTTGGGGCACAGCCTGGAGGCAGGTCTCTCACTTGCAGGTTGGTGGGGACTGCACCAGAGCAGTGGAGTTCCACCAGAGATAGGGGCACGGTTCAGCTGCCTTGCTGATGCTGGGGTGGGAGGGGGACCAAGATACACCCTAGGGTTCAGTTAGAGTCTGGACTTTGGGTTGGTCTAGCTGTGAGGCCAGTCACTCACCTGATTTTCCAACTGGTGTGATTTGACACTATGCCTATGTAGTCTGTTGGGTTACAGTGGAGGGCTGGCCATGGGGAGGATGTTCAGGTTTGTGGGGTTGGAAGTGGAGTGGATCTTTTCATCACAGTGTCCAGTGGGTAACAGGAACCCTTCTTTCTTTACTTCTGAAATTATTTTATTTTTGAGAGTGTTTTGCCTGCATGTATGTCTCTGTACCACGTGTGTGCCTGATGCCCAGAGAAGCCAAAAGAGGGCAGTGGAACTGGGATTCTAGATGGTTGTAGGCCACCATGTGGATGCTGGGAATTGGATCTTGGTCCTCTGAAAGAGCAGTCAATACTCTTAACTGCTGAGTCATATCTTTGCCCCACCAACCCTTCTTTTCTCACTCACCCTTTAAATCTTGGGTCCAGAAAGCCTTTCCTAATTTGAGTTGAGTCCCTTCTTCGTTATTGTATACTTCCCTGTGTCAGCTTCTGCAAAAATGTGTGACATTGTATTACTATCACCCCATGTTTAAATTTCTCTGTAGAGCTAGTAACGTGCTTGAGGGCAGGGACTTTGTCCTCTTGTTGTTAAGAAAAGGGATTGGAGCATAGAAGAATCATAGTAATCACACGTAAAGCAAGAAAATATACCAATTCTGTGATTAAATGTCTTACTTTATATGAATGTAGTGGATGTCCAGACTGAATTAGAACCAAAATGCAGCTGGTCTGTGCAGGTGAATTATAATTACAATTATTAATTGGATTATTAGCTTACAAACATCTAAAAGATAGCAAGACCTAGCTGAGAGTATCTCTAGATGGGGCACATTGCGAAGGTCATAATTAACATGAGACAGTATCAATTTTATGATGGTGGCACTTTGTTTATGTTCCTTTTTCTCCAACCCATCTGATTACCTATTTAGTAGTAATGTATGGAACACCTCAGCTGGCCAAATTAAACATTTGTTGTTTTAGTTTTCGAGTAAGAAACTGGTATTTATTCAATCCTCACTAGTTTCAAAACAAGATAGATATTCATATTTAATCTTTTCCAAAATGTATTACAAATACTATTATTACTCCGTGTTATACATGAAGGAACTGGGACTCAGAAGATTGAATTACCCACTCAAGCTCACTTACTATTAAACCCAGTAAGTTATGTAGAAAACAAGCATTTTAAAGTATCTATTTCATTTCTTTCTTTAAGATGTTCCTCCATTCCTCTCATTTGCCTTTTTTAACAAGACAATGTAGGGAGGGGAAATCAGAAGAGAAGTTAAATACCTAATGAGCCCATTACTAGAAAGTCAAAGCTCATCCTAATTAAAAACATCTAGATGAGTCAATATGTGTGTGTGTAGATGGTTTTTCTTTTCTTCTGCCAGCCCCAAATAATGACACTGAGACTTCTTATTAATTATGAAAGCTTAGCCTATAGCTTAGGATTATTCCTAACTAGTTCTTTTTTTAAAAGATTTATTTATTAATTATGTATACAGTGTTCTGTCTGCATGTATGACTGCAGGCCAGAAGAGGGCACCAGATCTCATTTACAGATGGCTGTGAGCCACCATGTGGTTGCTGGAAATTGAACGCAGGACATCTGGAAGAACAGACAGTGCTCTCAGCCACTAAGCCATCTCTCAGCCCCCCTAACTAGTTCTTATAACTTAAATTAACCAATTCCTATTAATTTAAGTTCTATCATGAAGTGTTCCTCTCTTTTATCTTGCACCTCCTGTTTCCTCTCTGTGTCTCCTGGCATCTCCTATGTGCCTAGATTCTCCTCCTTTTCCTTCCTCTCTGCCTGGAAATACCCCCCTGTACTGCCTGCCTAGCTATTGGCTGTTCATCTTTTTATTACACCAATCACAGCAAATACACCTTCACACAGTGTACAAATATTTCATACGTGTATGTATGTGTGTGTGTGAGAGAGAGAGACGTAAAAGCACATGCACTCGTGATCTTCCTGCCTCAGTTTCCTTCAGTAAACTACTGGCATATGCTACCCCAACAGTGGTAAAAAATAGTGACATCTTGAAATTTGCAGGCAAATGGATGGTTCTAGAAACAACCATAATGAGTGAGGTAACTCAGACCCAGAAAGACAAATATAATATGTACTCACTCATAAGTGGTTTTCAGACATAAAGCAAAGAAAACCCAGCCTAAAATCCACAACCTCAGAGAACCTAGACAACAAGGAGAACCCTAAGAGAGACATAAATGGATTTACATAGGAAGGAGAAAAAGACAAGATCTCCTGAGTAAATTGGAAGTATGCAGGTCATGTGAGAAGGTAGAAGGGGAGAGGGGAGTGAGGGAGGGGAGTGTAAAAAACGTATAGTGCAATAAAAACAATAAAAAACAAAAAAAGAAAAAAAGAAAAAAGCACACGTAATTTGAAGGTGCAAAGTTTGAAATAGATAGTTTATGAGAAAGACAAAGTAAAATCAATGGAGAAAAACTTTTGGCAAATGAATGTTGGTGGTGGTGAGCCAAAATTTGTGTCCAAATAGAGAAAAGAGAACCATATGGTTTGGGGAGCTGGTTCAGTGGCAGAGCAGTTGCCTAGAGTGTGTGAGCCTGGATTAAGCCCTCAGTGCTTTGCGGAGAGAGGAAAGGAAAGAGGAACACAATGTGAGAGAACACACAAACTTAAGAAGACCAAAATAAGTGCAAGGCAAACAGAAGCAAGGAAGTAATTAAGAGCAGAAATAAAATTTAAAATAATAAAACAATGGATAAAATGAAACAAAAATCGTTATTTTGTTGAAAATGTTAATAAAATTTATTAACTTCTGGCTAAAAAAAAGGTATCTGGATTGGCTGCACTGTCAGAAGAGGGCGCCATTAAAGTAGGAATCTTGAAGAACAGCATTATCATAAATGAGCAACATAAACGACTGTCAGACTCATACAGAAGTATTACTGAGAGGGAACTGCTGTAGCACCAGATACTTAAAATAGAAAAGAGGAAATAAATCAATGGCTTTGATCACTCAGAAAATTAAATACTGTCCTTCAACAGAAAGGAACATAGCAACAAAATGATTCCTAATGGTATTCTGCTATACTTTTAACTCAGTGCCTTGCTTAGCCATCATTGGAGAAGCTTCCTCCTACAGTAGATGGGAATGAATACAGAGACCCACAGCTGCACAAGGTGCAGAATATGAGAGACTTTGGAACAATTGGCTCTAAATGGGATATCTCTGTCAATTTTCTCCCCACAGGGCTCAGGGAACCCTACGGAAGAGGAGGCAGAAAGACTGTAAGAGCCAGAGGGGATGAAGGGCACCAAGGAAGCAAGGCCTTCTGAACACAGCAGGGTCAATGCACTGTGAACTCAGAGACCGTGGCAGAAGACATGGGATCTGCAAAGGTCTTCACCTGATGGATCACAGCTCTGAGAGGGGAAAAGGACACATACTCCCGTTCCTAGCCCAGAAGCTATCTTAAACTGATAATCGCTCACAAATGAAAATTTACTTTTCTCCAAGGGAGTCTCCTTCTTTCTTTCTCTTTCTTCCAGATGCCTATTTGTTTTCTAATGAGAGAGAGATCAAGAAAGAAAGTAGATTTGGAGCGGTGGGGGAAGAACTGGATAGGGTTTGGAGATGGGCAACCATAATCAGAATATTTAAAAGTTTATTTTTGGAAACAGGGTCTTCTTTTTTTTTGATTTATTTATTTATTATGTATACAGTGTTCTGTCTGTCTGTATGTTTGCAGGTCCGAAGATGGCACCAGATCTCATTATAGATGGTTGTGAGCCACCATGTGGTTGCTGGGAATTGAACTCAGGAACTCAGGAAGAGCAGCTAGTGCTCTTAACCTCTGAGCCATCTCTCCAGCCCAATCAGAATATATTGTATGAATGAAAATTTATTTTCAATTAAAAATAAAGTTAAAATAAGCCAACTATTTCAAGGAACTTTAATTTCAATAAATCAACATCAAAGTCCCCCAAACAATGAAGGAACACATTTCCCCATATAACCCTGAAGACAATGCTGTTTAACATGTACCTACTGAATATGATGGTTTGCTGAACAATGGTGTGAGTCTCATCCCCCAATTCCTTACATGATCTAGTTGTGAAATGGATGCTTCTAATGCTCCAAACTGTTTGAACCTGAAGTTTAAGACCACACCTTCCCATTGTCACATTCTTCAGTTAAGGTTATCTACAGTTTCCACGACCATTCAAAGAGCAAAAGCACTGATATAAACCACATGGATTTCAGGCTCCATTATGTAATATAGAGCTCAGAGCTAATTGGAGAAATAGACCCACTACTTGTACTACTGGTAGCTATAACTTGATTGTCTCATGGCTATTAGAAGTTTGTTCTTAGCATGTAGACTCTTTAAAAGCAAAATTCACCTCATTTGAGTCTTGGCCCAGTAGTTCAACAATCAAGAAGTCTACAGTCTTATTGGTGTAACTTATATGTAGTATCTCAAAGTCACTTATGCTCAAGATTAAGAGCAGCGAATATTCCACTTTTATATTTTACTGGAATTTTACATACTCAATTCATGATTTAAAATCTCTAGGTTTTCAATCCTCCAAACTCTCTGAAGACACAGTGTGCCATGCACTTACGTCTTCTGCTTCTCCCTCTATTTTCTTCAGAAACATTTCTCAAGTGTCTACCTGTCCTAGAAGGGATTTTTTTTCCAGAGGTGCACTCTTACTCATCTGAAACAAGGGGAAGAGAGAAGAGCTGAAACACAAGGTTCATCGGGTAAGTTTTACATTAGCCATTGCAAGCGGGCAGTATAAGAATGTGTCTTTTGGGGCTCAAAGAGTCTGAGTCTTGGTGTGGAAACGAGAACTTGGCTGTCCCACCGCAGCTTTCCCAGTGAGGGATTTTCAGGGGGGTCTGGACTGGGGTGTATGATTTGTTTACCTAGCAGGTGTAAACAAGCTTCCAGGCACTCAGGTCATTTTGGGCTCCCAGTTTGTCTTTAGTTTGTTCCAGTTCCACCTTTCATTTTTGGGAAAAACAAGTTGATCACTGGGCGTACCAATGTTGATCTCAGTTGGGCCACACTCGGCGGCTGGATTGCTTGAGGTTCAGCGGCTGGATTGCTTGAGGTACTAGATTTTCAAGGTACACTGTTACACCTCCTCCTCCTTGGTTGCTAGCCACACAACAAGGATGTTCCCCCTGTGTACAGACTCCTGCTGTTGCTATTTTGGTTTTTCTTTGGATTCCTTTAAGCCAGTCACGCCATTTGAGTGGACATCATTTTATGGTGTTTCCATTTTAGGATTAACTCATCTCATACCATAACTTTGAGCTCCTTCACTTAGATGGACCTTTTGGGGAAGGAGGTCTTCATTAGTCATCTTGAACTCTTTCCAGTCCAAGACTGCTTGGAGACTCACATAGGTGGAAGATACTCAGCCACTGGCTCTCCCTCTTTCCTGCCACAGAAGCCCTGGTGCTGGCCTTTACTTGCAGGTCTCACGCCCATACCTATAGTGACACAATTTTAAGGATGAGGTTTTTTTTTTTTCTTTTAATTGTTTGCTTTCTGGAATTGGCTCTCTACCCTTATTAGATTTAAAGATGCTGGGACTGGAGGAAGAACTTAGTGATAAAATGCCAGCTTAGTCGATATGAGACTCTTCATTCTATCTTGTAACACCATCACCAAAAAACAAACAACAAAACACCAAAAAAATCCATTTATAAAAAACAAAGATAGTTTTGCATGGTGCTGCACACCTGTAATCCTAGTACTCAGGAAACTGAGATAGGAAGATTAGAGTTTGGCTAAAGGCTAGCATGGACTACATGGTAAGTTCCAGGCTGTACAGGTCTACATAGAGAAATTACATCTCAAAAAGCCAAAAATCAAACGAAAGGAAGGAATAAGATAGTTAATTATATATAAAGACATTTTTGAACATTTTTGGAAATTTAGTGATTATATCGAGGCTGGTAAGTTGTTCTTAATGTTCTTTGATGAATTGGTAAAAGGTAACAAAACTTCAGGGGTTTGGAGTCTTAGCTGGAGTGCCAATAATAACCTAAAGGCTTCTGTGCGCCTTGAAGAAGAGCCTTATTTCCTATACCCGCAAGGATGAGAATGCTGAAGATTCAATGCAGAATCTCATCTTTTAACTAGAGAAATCCCAGAATAAATTAGACTCCTGTCCTTATAAAGTATCTACTGTTAAAATGACTACACTGACTGGGGAAAAATCAGATCTTTTAATTTGGAACGGGAACATATGTGCATAGCCCAATAAAGTTTAGGACACTGAGTCTGCCATCCAATACAGACCAGAGGGATCAGATGAGATTAGACAAGGACACTGAGTCTCAAAATTTTCATAAGCCTTTTCCCCCTTCTTTTTCCTTTTTCTGTTTTTGACCAGATGAAGTCACTTCCCTACCCCTAGCATTATTGGTTCCCATGACTTCTCTACTCCAGTCTGGGGAAATTAACATTGCAGCACAAGAGGAAACTATAATGTCCTCCTCTGAGGAAGATTCTATGCAGGATAATAGTGAATTTCTAGTCCAATGTGTTAATGAAAACAAAGAATGTATTGAAAAGCCTTATGGAAATGTGCTATTAGTAAGGTAATATCAAAATATAACTTAAAAAAGAGGAACTGTCCTTTATTGGTAGACAATGCTTTTTCTAGAAGATATGAGTTATTAAATGAAAATCATGGTGCAAGGCATGGGGTTTCTTCCTGTGAGCTATTGATTATGGAGGCCCCAAGGGCCTACAAAACAACCCAAGCTACTGCCATTACCCATGGTTACCCATCCTAAACACATGGTAATAATCTATAACTAAAGACGCTATCTCTTTAGATGTAGCACATAAATACATTTGTTTTTAACTGACTAGGATTCTCTCTACCTGCTGGGTAGCTGCCATAGTGCTACAAGGTCCTATGTAGACTGCCACAGAGAAAAGACACCAGCGGTCTTACCCAGCACTGAACTCTGCATGCTACTACACTAATGTGCTAAGTAAGACACACCTGTATTGTAATCCTGGTCCTAATAAGGCAAACCTGGTTACTGAGCCGACCAAGAAGGATTATGATATAGGGATTTTTTATAGTAATCAAGAATTTCACTTTCTATGCCTCTTTCCACTGCATCACCGGACCCTTCATCTCTCTGTCTATCACAATTCTTGGTTAAGTTAGTAGCTGGTGTAGGAGGGTCTTTTGTATTTGTGTGTTGCTTTTATTGGTTAAATAAAGAGACTGCCTTGGCCTTGTGATAGGGCAGCCCTTAGGTGGGTGGAGGAGACAGAACAGAATTCTGGAATAGAGAAGGAAGAGTCAGGGAGAGCCGCCCACCATGAAGCTCCCAGGTCAGACACGCTGAATCTTTTCCGGTAAGCCACAACTCGTGGTGACACACAGATTATTAGAAATGGGTTAAATGAATATGTGAGAGTTAGCCATTAAGAGGCTAGAACTAATGGGCCAGGCAGTATTTAAATGAATACAGTTTCTGTGTAATTATTTCTGGTATAAGCTAACCAGGCGCCGGGAACGCAGCCCTCTCCTCCCTACTACAAGTAGCCATGAAGCAATTCCTAAAATTTTTAAATATATATATATATATATATATATATATATATATATATTAACAAGATCTCTCTATCGAGCACTGGCTGTCCTGGAACTCACAGAGATCCTTCTGCCTCTACCTCTGGAGTTCTGGGATTCAAGGTGTTACCATCATACCAGGTACATTTATTCTTTTGTTTGTTTGCTTGCTTTTGTTTTTTTTTTTTTTTATTTTTTTTTCCATACATTGTTTTGTTTTATTTTTTCCATTCAAGAACATAATTAAAGATAAAAAAAAAATTTTTTCCTTTCTTCCCCTTCTCCCGGTCCCCTCCCACTACCCCCCACCCCTCCTCCCTCCCCCTTCTTCCTTGAAAGAGGGCATGGTGCCCTGCCCTGTTGGAAGTCCAAGGC
>PVIU01032661.1:0-13300 GCA_004026605.1 Ondatra zibethicus | reverse complement strand
TTTTTTTTTTTTTTTTTTTTTTTTTTTTTTTTTTTTTTTTTTTTTTTTTTTTTTTACTGAAGGCTCCAGATTTTTCAATTTTCCTGGTAAGACATGGCCTCCACAGTAACTGGAAATGACTGGACTACTTTTGACTTTGGTGCCTGCAAGAGGCCCTCCAAGAAGTTTCCTGATAGTATTGGCTTGCCTTGTCTGTCTTTTGTTGATCCACTCTTTGGTCCAATGTCGGCCTTTGCCACACCTTCTACATATACCTGAAGGCTGAGTCCTCCTATTCTTGCCATTCCCAGAGGAGACATTATTCCTAGGAATTCCTTGTCCACAACTGGACAAGGTCTCAGATGTCTTGTTCTACCACAATTAAAATATTGACACTTTGATATCTCCTCATACTTTTGTAAATTGCTTCTCCTACCCAAGCTTCAGTATTATAATTAAATGTCTCAATGTTCATTGTATGCAGGATCTATTCATCCATTTGTGCTGATCTCACCTTTAAAGGTCTAAGAATCTTAGCATTCTAAGTTGACATTTTCAAAAGGCAGAGATTCAGTAAGGACTCATTTTGCATCTGGGTCTGTTACTCCTATTTTTCAGCCTTAGTTAATCTTACTAAAAAGTCACTTAAAGTTTCACTATAGCCCTGTTTATCCCTTGTATATGATTCAACTATATTTCCTAGTTCTTGGTGCTAGATAAATACTGACAAATATGGTTTGCTTGACAAATTAAAAGCAATTAAATATATTCTGTACATGGAACTAGGAACTCAGAACTCTGGAGCAGGAAGCACAAACCAGAAGCTGTGCAAGTTGCTGTGCTGTAGGGAATGTGGCAGTGGGTCTGTGGAAGTGTACATGAACTTGAAAAATTTCCAATTTGAACCATGCACTTGGCTCCACTGTGGCGGGGTTTTGAGAAAAACCACTTAGTAGGTGAAGGCAAGCCAAGAGGGTGGGGGTGGGAGACTTTCTGGGCTGTGGACCATTTGGGCATTTTAGGCTGGTCCATTCAGTAGGTGTGAAATTCAGTTCTATGTGGGACACCAGACAAAGATGGATGCTAAAAAGGAACCCCATGCTAGCTCAGAATTGAGTATAATAAAAGGTTGTATTTTAGAAGTAGACTTACAGATCACAGTCCTCTGCACAAATGGGAAATAGGAACCAAATGCAGCAATCATAAGAGAGAGGAAACACGTGCTTTATATTGGCATTTATAGCATAAGAGGCCATGCCCAAGTGGGTGGGTAATGTAAAAGATTTCCTACAGCAGGTCTTGAGGGAGACTTATTCCTAGTTTTCTGAGAAACTACCATACTGATTTCTTAATGGCTGTACAAGTTTGAAATTCTACCAGCAATGGAGGAGTATTCCCCTTATTCTGAATCCTCAATGACATCTTGAAATTTGCATGCAAATGGATGGAACTAGCAAAAAACATCCTGAGTGAGATAAGCCAGATTCCCCCCCTACCAAAGGAGCATTGTATGTGCTCTCTTATAAGTGGATATTAGTTATAAAGCAAAGGAAACAAGCCTGTAGTTCATGATCCCAGAAAAACTAGGTAAAAAGGAGAATCCGAAGAGAAGCATAAATGTATCCCCAGGGAAGGGGAAGTACACAAAAATCTCCTGAGAAAATTGGAAGCTTAGTGGTGTGGGGGGAGAAGGGAGGAGGGAAAGAAGGAAGAGGGCAGAAGGGGAGGTAGGAGGACAACTTGATGGAGCAGTCTGATCAAGTTGGTGGAAGGACAGAGAGGGAGAGGAAGGAAAGAAATATCTTGATTGAAGGAGCCATTATGGAGTTAGTCAGAAACCCAGCACTAGGCAAATTCCCAGGAATCCAAAAGGATGACTCCAGCTAAGACCCTAAGGAATTGTGGAGAGGGTACCTGAATTGGCCTTGCTCTTTAGTGAGACTGATCACTATTTTAAATATTATTATATGACTGTTATCCAACAACTAATGGAAGCAGATGCAGACATCCACAATGGAACATTGAGCTTTGCTCCCAAAGTCCAGTCAAAGAGAGGAAGGAATGATAATATGAGCAAAGGGGTCAAGACATTGATGGGGCTATCCAATGAAACAGCTTACCTGAGCTAATGAGAGCTCACTGACTCTGGCTTGACAGTGGTAGAACCAGTATAGGACCAAACTAACATCTTTATTTGTAGATGATATAATCATATATACAAGTGACACTAAAATTTCCACCAGGGAACTTCTGTAGCTGATATATAACTTCAGTAATATAGTTGAATATAAAATAGACACAAAAAACAGTGACTCTCCTATATACAAATGACAAAGAACTGAAATAATAAATTATGGAAACAATACCTTGTACCCTCAAATACTATAAACTATCTTGGTTAAACTCTAAACAAGCAAGTGAAAAATGTTATGTTAAAAACTTCACTTCTTTACAGAAAGAACATAAAGAAGAAATCATAAAGTGAAAAAAGTTCCCCATGCTCAATGATCAGTAGAATAAATGTAGTAAAAATGGACAACCTACCTAACACAAGCTACAGTTTCAGTGCAGTCCACCGCAATATTCCAATACATTTTTTTCACAGAACTTGTAAGGACAATTCACAACTTCATACGGAAGAAACACCCAGGATATCTAAAACAATCCTGAATAAGAAAAGAACTGCAGGAAGTCTCACCATTACAGATTTCACATTTTATTACAGAGCTACAGCAATAAAAACCACATGGTATTGGCCAAAAGGCAGATACCTTGATCAATGGAATTGAATTGAAAATCTACATGTACATCCACAATCCTCTGGATGCCTAATTTTTTGAAGAAGAAACCATAAGTAAATACCGTAAATACAAATCCTTTTCAACAAATGATGTTTGTGAAATTGGATATCCCCATGTAGAGGAATACAAATAGATCCAAATTTATTACCCTATACAAAACTCAACTTCAAAAGGATCAAATACTTCATCATAAAATCAGATACACTTAGCCAGATAGAAGAGAAATTGGGGAATAGGCTGAATTCATTGGCACAGCTGAAGCATTCTTGGAGCAAACACTGACACTACAGACACTAAGATCAAGAATCAATAAATGGGTCCTTCTGAAACTTAAAACTTCTATAAGACAACAGACAAGGTCAATTGGATTAAGCAGATGTCTAAAAATTGGAAAAAGACTTTTTCCAACTCCATATCTGATAGAGGACTACTATTCAAACTACATAAATAACTCAAGAAAATAGTTATTAAAAAACAAAATACTCTAATTAAAAAGTGGGGTATAGATCTACAATGAGTATTCTCCACAGAGAAATCTTAAATTATTCCTAAATCTTAAGTAGATGAGAACCACTTAGAGAAGTGTTCAACATCTTTAGCTACCAGGGAAATACAAATCAAAACTACTTTGAGATACCATCTTATACTTGTCAGAATGGTAAAATCAAAAACGCAAGTGATAGCTTATACTAGTGAGAATATGGAAAAGGAATACTCATACATTGCTGGTAGAAGTGCATAATTGTATATCTACTATGGGAATCAATATGATGCTTCCTCAGAAACATGGAATCAATCTTGCTCACAATCCAGTAGGTCAAACTCTTTGACCTCAGTACCATAAAGACAATTTCTCAACCATGCTTCTTTATTCATTATAACCTGAAACTGGAAAAAAATCTAGATATCCCTCAAGGTAAAAATAGATAAAGAAACTGTGGTATAGTCATACAATGGACCAATACTTGGGTGTTTAAAATTGACATTATAAAATCTACACACAAATGTATCAAAGTAGAAAAAAAGCATCATGCATGAGATAATTCAGACCAAGAAAGAATAAAATGTTATCTATTCATTAACATGTGGATATTAGTCATCAAATAAATGAAAACCAATTCACAATTTACTGTGGAACAATGGTCTTCTACCCTGTAAAGATTTGTCACTTGTATTGGTTTAATAGAATGTTGATTGAGAAAAAAAATTATGTTCAATAAAAGGGGGTGAGAATTGATTTTAATAGGAGTTTGTGCATCAAAAAATTATCTATTCTTGAAATAGAAAATCATTCAAATCAATACAATATTTTTAAAACAGCATAAGAGGGCCTTAATGGAAAGGAGAGAGTGTCCTTTCAAATCTGGGAGGATGCTTCATTAAGAAAGATAACTTAAGAATGAGAGCAAGAGAGAATAGACAGACAGAGGAAAAAAGAGAAAGAAGATGGGTTGGAAGAAGAGGATAGTGAAGAGAATCTTCAGGAAAATCTGCCACCTTCTGCTAGGGAAATAATTGGATTTAAGAATTTTGAAAGGTATCTGAAAGTTTTATACCATATTATTTATTTTGAGATGGTGTACATTACATGGATGAAGGAGAGAGGCATGTGGTATAACCATTAATTATAGGCTCTAAAGGTGACACAGCACAACAGATTCTAAAATGTCTGTCACAATGAGACAGATGAAAGGGAAGTAGCCTGAATTTCTTAAGCCATGAAATCTTAACTTTGGAGTAACTGCCATCTTGAAGAAGCAGGCCATAGTCATATAATAGACTATAATGGACCTAAATATACGTACATAATAATATCTATAAATAAATATCATAAATAATAGACTCTAAGAATGATTCTGATGCTGAGAAAAAGACTTTACAGGTGTGATTTCATATCTAAATATAAATGTGAATTTACTATCCAAGTGGTGGAAAATTCAAATGTCAAGACAACAGGGATGCCTTTATAGGATGAAGTCAGGGCTAAGTTTTATACAGAGAAGACAAAACAATGCATATGTAAAGGCAGGCATCTAGTTAATGTGAATATGTTAAAGTGTGCTGATCTATGAGAAATTGAAAGAAGATGTAAGTATATTCCCTCTGAGAACCTCTGGAGAAAACATGACTGCATAAGAACTTCTGATTGTAACCCAGTAAAATTTGTTCTAGACTACTTCTGATAAACACACAGAATAAATTTGTGCTGCTCCAAAATATGAAGTTTTGAGAATTTGTTAAAACAGACCCAGAAATTTCATTGATAAAGTCATTAACATTTTTTATAGTCAAATCATAGACCCTGACAGCTTTAACAATACAATGGAGGCTTTGCCAATTGAAGTAGTATAAAAGAAGGTGGTCACCATAGGCTCATATGTTTGAATGCTGTGTCATTAATGGAGCTGTTTGTGAAGTATTAGCATGTTTGGCCCTTTTGGAAAAGTTGTCACTAAGGATGGACTTCAAAGTTTCAAAGGACCATATCAGGCACAGTGTATGTCTGCTGTCTCTCTGTATCTCTCTCTGTCTCTACTGACTCTAGATCAACACACAAGCTCTCAGCTACTGATCCAGTGCCATACCAGTTCCTTACCATGATAATCATGGCCTAATCATCTAGAGCTGTGAGAATGTCCCCAATAAAAAATTTTCTTTTATGAATGATACCATGGAAGTCATCTCTTCACAACAGTAAACATTAACAAAGACACTGAACATCCATAATATACTAACTAAGGAGATAAGTAATAACTAAAGGGTGAGAGAGACTCATTGTTGTAGCCACAGTAAGAAGAAGAACAGCTAAAGATATCCAGTGCCACAGAAGTCCATACTTGGGGTACTAATATGAGTTTCATATTTAAATTGATGGTTAAAATTATGCAAAACTAAGTAGTTCTTGTCCAGGCTTGGTCTGACCAAATACTGTTCATGTGTTGCTTTCATTGCTTAATGAATAAAGAAACTGCTTTGGGCCTGATAGGGCAGAACTTAGGTAGGTGGAAAAGACAGAACTGAATGCTGGGAAGAAGGGCAGAGTGGGAGAAGCCATGGATCTTCTGCCTGAGATGGACGCTGGTTAGAATCTTGCCAGTAAGCCACAGTCACATGGCAATACACAGATTAATAGAAATTGGTTAAATTAAAATGTAATAATTAGCCAATAAGAAACTAGAGCTAATGTGCCAAGCAGTGTTTTAATGAATACAGTTTCTGTGTGGTTATTTCAGGTGTAAGCTAGCTGGGTGGCAGTGACAAACAAGTGGCCCTCTCCTTCTTGTAACAATAGTCTAACTTTTTTTTTATACTGAAATGGAAAATAGAAAAACTGAAGAGTATGTTACAAATGGGAAGAAAGGGGAGAGGTCAATACAGAGGAATGAAGGAGGAATAACACAAAGGTTGTTTGATAAAGTCTAAGGGAATCACATTACTTTATATTTTTCAAAAGTGATACAAAACCTGTGTGTGTCAGGATATAACAAGTGTGTGTGTGTTTGTGTATGTGTGTGGGTGGGTGCTTATCCCTGAAGAGAGTATGAGGCATCACAGATTTTGGAAACATGACTCAGATGACATGAAATGGATCTGACCTGAAACCCTCTTTCCTACAATCTAGCGTCCATGGTTGCAGAAAATACTATACAATTTCACAAGGAAGAAAGCAATTAAACCACTTTATGACACCCATGAAGCTTGAAAATTACCTGCATGTCAATATATGCATAAATTTACAATAAGTAGTACTCAGATATGTTAAACCCTACCAACAGCTTAAGTCTAGTTAGATAAGGGTCACACAACAAGATGGAAACCATGCCTTATTCTGAAAACATAGCCAGATTTCTGGGAATAGTGAAGTAATGAACCTTAGAAAATAATCTACTCCTACAACTTTATTAGACCAGCATAGTTTCTTACTACATTCTAAATCTTATCCTTAGACTCACAGAGAAGTACACTATACCTTTGATGAGGGAAAGAAGCAATTTAGTTCATCACACACACACACACACAAACACACACAAAACACATCTGGATGCAATATAGAGACCAAGAGGATGTAGGGTACACAGCCCCAATGAATAACTCTAAGTCATAGCTCCTGCATCTAAAACTAAGAGAAAAGGGGCAAAAAGGGAGTCAAATACTGTAGAAGTCAGAATATCAGGAAATAAGCTGTGAAACAGTTTCTCCTAGAAGTTACTGAATAAATGAACCTGCAACTGTGATACTCTCAATGGATATGCTAATGTGGAACATGTAAAATTCTTGGGGTCCCTCCTTTAGAGAAAGAACTCCAAACTGCCTATAATTGTTGAGAAGATAATTATTCTCTGTCAGGAATGAACCACCTAATTGGTTGTCTAATCCAGAAATAGATCAACAGACTGTATTTACATATAAATATATGTATATGTATATATAGAGGGTATAATTGAATAATTATAGGAAAAGAAACTACCAATGTGAAAGCGTGAGAAAATATTTTAGTAGTTTTGGAGAAGTGGATCTGTGAGGTACTGGAGGGGAAAATTGGTGGGCAAAACTCAGATGGGTTTATTGCAATTGAAATAAAACTATGATTATATGAGTAAATATGTATTCATGTGTTTCTGTAGGTCACTAACTAGAAACATTTATAAGTGGATATATGCTGAGGGAGGAGATTAAGAAAAGATAACAAAATACCTATGACAAGAAAGCAGGAGGACAACTCTCAGGAAGAAGGGGAAACATCCAAAAGGTGTCAGAGGAAATGGAAGAAAGTTAGTGGAGAGAGAACAAATTGATGAGAAAATATAATGATACATGTAGTACTCGCTGAATTAATGTTAACTTGATACAAGCTAGAGTCATTTTAGAAGAGGGTACCATAACTGAGCAAATGCCCCCAACAGATTGAACCATGTTGCATTGTCTGGATTGACTGGAAAGTCACAGATCACTGTAGGTGGTGCCACCCTTGGCCTATTGGTCCTGCACTGGGTAACAAAGCAGGCTGATCAAACAATGAGGAAAAGTCATTAAATATCATTCCTCTATGGTCTCTGAATTAGTTTGTGTTTCCAGATTCCTACCATGACTTCCCTGGATGATGAATTTCAAACTGTAAGATAAATAAATCCATTCCTCTTCATGTTGCTTTCTCAGTCCTGGTTGTTCTATCATAACAATAGAAACCCAAACTAAAACAAATAATAACCAAAGTGCCACAATGAAACTCAACACTCTCTGTTTTAAACAATTATTGAAAACTCAATAAAACTTTACATAATATGGAATGAATTCCGTTTTTTAAATCTTTTAGATATTGCAGGTAGATTTGTGTGCCAATGTTATCAAATTCTTTTGGTACTGTGATATCTGGATGAGAATTATTGCTCCACAGAAAATAATACTATATTCTCAAAAATGTTCACTATTCTACTGTCTTTAGTATGAAAATATTATAGATGATAGAAATGCTCAGGAGGCAGAGACAGGCGGATCTCTGTGAGTTTGAGGCCAGCATTGTCTAAAAGAGCTAGTTCCAGAACAGGCACCAAAGCTACAGAGAAACCCTGTCTCAAAAAAAAGATGGTATGATCACATGAAATAAAACTAAGAGCATAGAAAAATCTCAGTTCTCTTTTGAAGATTCTCAGCATTCCCAAGTTTATATAAAAGATATGAATGGAAAAAAACAAATTCTATACAGTCTACATTAATGATATATATCGGTGCTTTTATCACAATCCCACATTATGAAGAAAATTGAACTTCATTACAGAGCATGAAACAAACATATTAAAATTTCCCCCTACATTCTAGGCAAACCCTTTTGGCATAATGCCAGATATATTTATGAATGTGTTTACCTGCTCTGTTGATCAGAAGTAATGATTCTAAGAATGAATAATATGCTTGGAGAATGGCATCTGCAATATGCAAGGCATCCAGAAGTTCAGCATTCAATGCATTCCCAAACCTGGACACATTCTCCTTTTCCCCAATCACCAATAGCATAATCCCAGTAATAGAAATGAGGCAAAGAATGCCCTTCATCATCAAACTGGTGACAGTTTGAAACTTAGACATTATTTCTACCCCTCTAGTATTGAAAATTCCAAATGACCACAAAACAACCAAAGCAAGACATTTTGGGGGGAGCTCTGTGGTTGGGCACCTAGAATAGAAAGGTTGAATTAGATAAATAGATATTAGTAAGCCTTGGGCACTAATGCCTAGGAAATAAGCAAAAGGTCTTAACCATAAACTGAGGAAAGCAGCCAAAGATCCAAGAGATCTCTTGAGGAAATAAGATGCTTCACTCACAGGGAAGTTGGCTGCCGTCTCTGCAAGATGGAGAGTATTCACCAAGCTCATTAGGCCACAACCTACCCAAATTCTTAGGGTTACAGGGATGTTTAGTGAGGAGTATGTTAATGCTCCTTTAGGAGACACAAAAATCCCTACCCCTATGGTGGCACTAAGCAAAACCATGTTTCCTTGGATGACTCTTACCACTCTCAAGAGTTGCATGGTTTTGTCTTTTTCTCTCTTTCAAATCTTCAAAAATAGTGTTCTCTGTCAGTATCTGCAAAACCTTGACAAACAGAGTGTTGTCTTGACTAAACCATCAATTCTTTATAAGAGATTTTAAAATCTGGACTTAACTGGGTATAAAAATAATTAACTTCCAGGTGGTCAGTGGTGACACATGCCTTTAAAACCAGCACTCTGGAGGTAGACACAGAAGGAGGCAGATCTCTGAGTACAGAGGTAACCTGGCCTATAATGCACAGGACAGCCAGAGCTGTTTTATACAGAGAAACTCGGTCTCCAAAAAAAAACCAGAAACAACAGAAAACTTAGTTGTAACTTCTCGTTAATACCATCACTAATATATTTCCTGTTAATGATATTTCAAAAATGCCACTGACCCAGTCAGTATATGTTAATCAGAAGTGTTTTCAATCATTCTGAAACATACTTTTGGAGGTAGATCACTATTCTTCATACATTCTGCTTGGTTGCTGGGCTAAAACCAATACATGGAAGATAATTGGTGGGAAAAAAGGAGGAATTTTTAGTAAAAGACACTGGAAGGATCAGGGAAAATCTAATTCTAAGTACTCCACAAAACACACATTCAAACATACATTCATTAATAATACATACGTACATACTAATCAAAACAAAAAATAACAAATCTTTTGTAAGTAAAACACATATTTCAATTTTTAGAGGGGAATATAAGTAGCAACACAGTGAACATGCTGGGAAATTCTCATCACAAGTCGTGTTCCTACTTTCTTTTTCTATTCTGTCTCTTTGAGGAACAATACAATTCATCTTGACCTCCTAGAATTAATTCCTGGAATTCTTCAGCCAAGCACATTATTTTTCTACAAGTTAAACATTATGATGACTTACCTACTTTCTCTCAGTTGATACACATGACTGAGAAACGAAGAACCCTCACTATTCTGAAGTGAATTGGTAACAGATGTTCTGATTCCTGCCAAGCAAAACAGTATTATTCATGGTGAAACTTGCAGTCAGTTAGGCTTAACTTTCTTTCTGAGTTAGAATGCAGTATACAAGGAGAGGTCTAAACAGAAAGGACAACTCTGAAGGAAAAGAAATTACTCTGTCATATAACCCTGTAATATTACTTTATACATTTATACCAAGACAATATCTTAGAGCTGTATTAGATACTATTTTCTTTGAACTCAAGTGTGCAAAAATTTGAATTTCACCTTGAAATTTAGCAATTATTAGTAAGATGCTGTTATTTGATTTTCAGGAAATCAATCCCTATTTTCTTATAGTTATTTTATATTACTCATACTCATCAATGCATTTCAAATGTGATAGTTTGGCACATGAATATATCATACTTTCGTTACCAGAGACAGTCTCAGTGGTATCTCACTGAAGTAAATTCTTGATTCTTTGTAACTTGAACAAAGTGAAAAAGACATGGAATTCTAACAGAGAAAATTTAATTTTCTTTAAAGGTGACCTTAAAAGCATAAAATAATTCCATAGGATGGGTCAGACTTGAGTAAGCATGCCACTCCAAAGTCTACCTCTCCTTGTACAGAGACTTTTATTCATCAAAGCATGATAGAAAGGAGTTTTATAAGGGGTTATCCTTTCAGGCTGATGCAGATGACTGACTGGTTTTCTCTGTGACTGGAGAAAGTTTGTATAATCCTTGGAATGGTACAGGGTAATTCTATTTTGGAATTTATTTATTGTTGAGTCCTCAGTTTAACTTCTTTATGGCTCATGTGTGTGTATGACTTAATTGTCCTACCTTGTATGTCCTTGAGATACATAATCCTTGCAAATTTTTATGAGGAACAGAGGCTTAGAAGACCTCATCTTCAGTAACTGTTACTAATGACAGAGATGTGTTATCTCTATTTGCAGGGGATCATGAACCTTCACCCTAGGTGATCCAGCTGAGACAGGGAAACTTGAACCTTGTTCTAGGATTTATCTGAAACCCTGAAGTAATAGTTGTAGTTTAATGGTATCTAGGTAAGAAGAAACAGATTAATTTAGAATTTTGGTTGGCAAGGTCTGAACAGTCAGACTATGAAAAACAATGAATGGCCTTGTTAATGGAAGGAATCAAGATATCTGAAGTCAAACATAAGACCACGCATCACCCTATGATTTAGATGACTACTGAATTTTGTTGGCATGGCCTCTTAATTTTTGTTCATCATGTCTGAATAATGCTAACTTTAAGGAAGAGACATAATACCCCTTATGTAAACCTCTTCAATTTTGAAAGACCCTGCCACTAGAGGATGTATTTGGTTTTGAAAGATACTCTGAGCAATGTTTGCTAAGCCATCAGAGAGTACTTTAGATAATGTTCTGGTAATGTGGGGGGAGGAGGCAAGTCACCCACAGCCCTAGCTATTCTAGTGGTGATTTGATGCCCATTCCTACAAGGCAGAATTATATGCTATTCTTATGGCACTAAGGGATTTTAAAGAAACTCTCAATATAGTTACTGATTCACAATATGCAGAAAGAGTTATCTTGCATGTTGAAACTGTTGAATTTATACCAGATGATACAGAATTGACTTCATTTTTCATCCAGGTGCAAGACATAATCAGGAATAGGCTTTGTTCTACATATATAACACACATTCAATCCCATACGGGTCTATCAGGTCATCTAGCACAAGGTAACACAGAAATTGATCAATTATTGATTGGAAGTGTGTGGCAGGCCTCTGAATTTCATGAAAAAACATCATTCAATAGCCAAGGTTTAAAGAAAGAGTTTTCTATTACCAGGCAACAAGCTAAGGAGATTATAAAGAGGTGTCCTACTTGCTCTTTCTATAACCAAACACCATTGCCTGCAGGAAGTAACTCAAAGGGTACTCAAAGGAATGAAATCTGGCAAATGTATGTGTGCCACTTTATGAAATTTGGAAAATTAAAATATGTGCACCACACCTTAGACACATATTCAGGTATTTTTGGGCGAGAGACTTGAGCTCAGAAAAGGCTGATTCAGTAATCACACATTTTTTGGAAGTTATGGCCATCATGGGTATACCTGCACAAATAAAGACAGAAAATGGTCTGCCATATGTATCTAAGAAAATGAAATGGTATTTTGCTTATTATAATATAAAGCCCATTGTAAGTATACCAAATAATCCTACAGGTTAGGCAGTTATAGAAAGGTCAAATTGTACTATAAAGGATATGCTGAACAAACAGAAAGGGGTGGAAAATACCCCCAGAAATAGATTGCATAGTGCTTTATTAACTTTGAATTTTCTTAACTCTAATGAGAAAGGAACAACAGCAACAGAGAGGCATTGGATAATGGAAAAAATTACTGAATTGAATCAACTAGTATATTTCAAGGATGTGTTGACCTCACAATGGAAACCAGGAGATGTACTATGTTCGGGAAGGGATTTCACTCTAGTTTTCACAGGAGAAGAAAAATTATGGATACCATCAAAATAAAGATTCACTTTCAAAAGTAGAAACCTCTTGAAAAAGAGAAATGATAACACATCCACAATGGGACAACTTCTAATAAATGCATGATTACTGAATCAGCTTTTTTTTTTGAGCACAAAGCATTTGCCCATTGAAAGCCTGAATAAGTGTCAATGGTGTGGTGTACATATTTTAAATTTTCAAATTCAATAAAGTGGAACACATCCATCTTCTCTATTTCATTCCACTGAGTACCCTTTGCATTCCTCCCTGCAGGTAATGGTGTTTGTTTATAGAAAGGACAAGTAGGCCATCTTCTAATCTCTTTAGGTTGTTGCTATGTAATAGAAAACTCTTTCTTTTTTTTTTCCATACATTGTTTTGTTTTATTTTTTCCATTCAAGAACATAATTAAAGATAAAAAAAAAATTTTTTTTCCTTTCTTCCCCTTCTCCCGGTCCCCTCCCACTACCACCCACCCCTCCTCCCTCCCCCTTCTTCCTTGAAAGAGGGCATGGTGCCCTGCCCTGTTGGAAG
>PVIU01032660.1:0-13309 GCA_004026605.1 Ondatra zibethicus | reverse complement strand
CCCTGATACCCAAACCACAGAAAGACAATACTAAGAAAGAAAATTACAGACCAATCTCACTCATGAACATTGATGCAAAAATACTAAATAAAATACTAGCAAATAGAATCCAAGAACACATCAGAACCATCATCCACCATGACCAAGTCGGCTTCATCCCACAGATGCAGGGATGGTTCAACATACGAAAATCTGTCAATGTAATCCACCATATAAACAAGCTGAAAAATAAAAACCACATGATCATCTCATTAGATGCCGAAAAAGCATTTGACAAAATACAACATCCCTTCATGATAAAAGTGTTGGAGAGAGCAGGGATACAAGGAACATACCTAAACATAATTAAGGTAATATACAGCAAGCCAACAGCCAACATCAAACTAAATGGAGAGAAACTCCCAGCGATTCCACTGAAATCAGGAACAAGACAAGCTTATCCACTCCATACCTATTCAATATAGTTCTTGAGGTCCTTGCTATAGCAATAAGACACCAAAGGGAGATCAAGGGGATACAAATTGGAAAAGAAGAAGTCAAACTCTCACTGTTTGCTGATGATATGATAGTTTACATAAGTGATCCCAAAAATTCTACCAAAGAACATCTACAACTCATAAACACATCCAGCAATGTAGCAGATACAAGATTAACTCAAAAAAATCAATAGCCCTCCTGTACGTAGATGATAAAAGGGCTGAGGAAGAAATCAGAGAATCAGTACCCTTCACAATAGCCACAAATGTCATAAAATATCTCAGAGTAACTCTAACCAAACAAGTGGAAGACTTGTATGACAAGAACTTTAAATCTTTGAAGAAAGAAATTGAAGAAGACACCAGAAAATGGAAAGACCTCCCATGCTTTTGGGTAGGCAGAATTAATATAGTAAAAATGGCAATCCTACTGAAAGCAATCTACAGATTCAATGCAATGCCCATCAAAATCCCAACAAAATTCTTCAAAGACCTTGAAAGAACGGTACTCAACTTCATTTGGAAAAGCAAAAAACCCCAGATAGCCAAAACAATCCTGGGCAACAAAAGAACTTCTGGAGGCATCACAATCCCTGACTTCAAATTCTACTACAGAGCTACAGTACTGAAAACAGCCTGGTACTGGTATGAGAACAGACAGGAGGACCAATGGAACGGAATAGAAGACCCGGATATCAATCTACACATCTTCGAACACCTGATATTTGATAAAGAAGCCAAAAATATCAAATGGAAAAAAGAAAGCATATTCAACAAGTGGTGCTGGCATAACTGGATATCAACATGTAGAAAAATGAAAATAGACCCATATCTATCACCATATACAAAATTCAAATCCAAATGGATCAAAGACCTCAATATAAAGCCAGCTACACTGAACCTTATAGAAGAGAAAGTGGGAAGTACACTTGCATGCATTGGCACAGGGAACCAGTTCCTAAATAGAACTCCAGCAGCACATACACTGATAGAAACAATTAATAAATGGGACCTCCTGAAACTGAAAAGCTTCTGTAAAGCAAAGGACACGGTCAACAAGATAAAACGACAGCCTACAGAATGGGAAAAGATCTTCACTAACCCACATCAGACAGAGGTCTGATCTCCAAAATATACAAAGAACTCAAGAAATTGGACACCAAAAAAAAAAAAAAAAAGAAAAGAAAAGAAAAAAAGAAATTGGATACCAAAAGAACACGTAATCCAATAAAAAAAAAATGGAGTACAGACCTAAACAGAGAACTCTCAACAGAAGAATCTAAAATCGCTGAAAGACACTTAAGGAAATGTTCAACATCCTTAGTCATCAGAGAAATGCAAATCAAAACAACTCTGAGATTTCATCTTACACCTGTAAGAATGGCCAAGATCAAAAACACTGATGACAACTTATGCTGGAGAGGTTGTGGGAAAAGGGAACACTTCTGCATTGCTGGTGGAAATGCAAGCTGGTACAACCCCTTTGGATGTCAGTGTGGCGATTTCTCAGAAAGTTAGGAAATAACCTTCCTCAAGATCCAGTAATACCACTTTTGGGTATATATCCAAAGGATGCTCAATCTTGCCACAAGGACATGTGCTCAACTATGTTCATAGCAGCTTTGTTTGTCATAGCCAGAAACTGGAAACAACCTAAATGCCCCTCGATTGAAGAATGGATAAAAAAAAAAAAAAACCGTGGTACATTTACACAATGGAGTACTACACAGCAGAAAAAAAATAACGACAGCTTGAATTTTGCAGGAAAATGGATGGAACTGGAAAGCATTATTTTGAGTGAGGCAACCCAGACACAGAAAGACAATTATCACATGTACCCACTCATAGGTGGTTTTTAAACATAAGGCAAAGAAAACCAGCCTACGATCTACAATCCCAGAGAATTTAGACAACAATGTGGACCCTGAGACTTACATAGATCTAATCTACATGGGAAGTAGAAAGTATAAAAAGACAAGATCTCCTGAGTAAATTGGGAGCATAGGGACCTTGGGGGAGGTCCGAAGGGGGGAGGGGAGTGGCAGGGAGGGGAGCAGAGAAAATATAGAGTTCAATACATATCATGGAAAAAATTAATAATAATAAAATAAATAAATCTAAAAATTTGCAAAAGAAGAAGAAAAAAAAAAAAAGAAAAAATCTGGCAAGAAATAAGCCAAGCTAGGGCCAGGCATCGTAACTAAGAATAAGCCTCCGTGTGTGATTTATTTGGGAGCTGGACAACACACAGTACTTTTATGAACTTATTGTCCTGTGTTTGGTGCATAGATGTGGCTTGATCTTTCTTTTGGTAATCCTGTAGTCTCCGTCCCATGTGTTCTGTTTAGTTTTGGCTTAAAGTCTGTTTTGTCAGATACTAAAATATCTATACCAGCTTGCTTCTTAGGTCCATTTGCTTGGAATTAGAAGATATTTTTCCATTCTTTTACTGTGACATGATGCCTGGCCTTGGTGTGAAGGTGTGTTTCTTGGATAGAGCAGAAGGACAGATCCTGTTTTGACATCATTCTGTTAGTCTCTGTCTTTCTATTGGGGGAATTGATAGCATTGTTGAGAGGTACAGTGAGAAGTGTTTGTTGTGCTGTGCGTGTTTTTCCTCTTGATTTGGTGGTCTGGACCTGTAGATAGATAGTGCTTAAATTTGTTTTATTTATCATGGATTGTCTTGCTTTCTCTATCTTTGGTGATTGAAAGTTTGGATGGGTATGATAGTCTAGGCTGGCTCCTGTAGTCTCTCAGATTCTGTAGAACACCTATCTAGTGCCTTGGCTTTTAAAGTCTCCATTGAGAAACTAGGTGTTATTCTAATATGTCTGCGTTTATATGTTACTTGGTCTGTTTCCTTTGCAGCTTTTAATATTCTTCCTTTGTTCTGTACATTTAGTGTTTTAATTATTATGTGCCCAGGGGACTTTCTTCTCTGGTCTAGTCTATTTGGTGTTCTGTATGCTTCTTGTACTTTGACAAGTACAAGAAAAATTCTTTAAGTTAGGGGAATTTTCCTCTGTGATTTTGTTGAAAATATTTTGTTTTTCACCTGGGTTTCTTCTCCTTCCTCTATTCTTATTCCTAGATTTGATATTTTTATGGTGTGGTAGACCACCTGAGTGTTTTGTGCTGGAATGTTTTTAGCTTTACCATTTTCTTTCACGGAGGTGTCCATTTCTTCTATCATGTCTTCAATGCCTGAGATTCTCTCTTCCATCTCTTGATTTCTGTTGGTGAGACTTGCCTCTGAGGTTCCTGTTTCAGTTCTTAAACTTTTCCTTTACAGATTTCCCTCAGTTTGAGTTTTTCTTATCGATTCTGTTTGTACTTTCAGGTCTTGAACTGTTTGATTCATTTCCTTCTACTGTTTGTATTTTTATACATTTCTTCAAGGGATTCATTTATTTCCTCTTCCCTGACCTCTACCGCATTTATAAAGTGTACTGTGATGTCTTTTTCTT
Organism: Ondatra zibethicus; assembly: GCA_004026605.1. Lineage (NCBI taxonomy): Eukaryota > Metazoa > Chordata > Mammalia > Rodentia > Cricetidae > Ondatra > Ondatra zibethicus. Next base: position 9,363 of record PVIU01032660.1, on the reverse strand, counting down.
GTGCTTTAGCTATGTTGTAGTACTCAGGTACTGCTGTGGTAGGGTTGTGGGCTCCAGTGCTGACATACCATTATTGTTTCTCTTCTGGCATCTAGGCGTCTGGGTTTGGGAAGATTGTAATTCTAGGTGCTGATATCTGGTCTTGCCTTTGTTGGGTGAGTGTTTTGTTCCTTGGCTTCTCTTGCCCAGTGTGGTTTTTAGGAGAGTGTGGTAACTGTGTTACCTGGTGGGAAATTGTTGTGGGATTCGGATAGGTATGGCCACTGGGGTTCCAGGTAAAATGTCTTGGGAGCTGGATAGACTAGGTAGGTGGTGTTGAATGGGTCTACAAGAGGGAGGAAAGCAGGTGTTACACTAGGATCTACTTAGCCCCCCCGGGGAAAAGGGAAAGAGAGTTAGGAGAGGCCACAGCAGATGGTCAACTACAGATTTGGAGATGAGACTGGGGATTGGATTTGGCAGAATAGAGGGAGAGGTGAAGATCTGTAGTTAGTCTCCTTGTTTCGTTGACTAGAGTGACCTTTTGGTTTCCAGAGAATGCCTGTTGGATGGGGGTTGGAGTAAAGCAGTGGGGATAAGAAAATTGGGAAGTGTAGATCTGCGTGATTGACTGGAGATCAGGGCAGGAATGAAGTGGAGTCCACAGCAGGTGGTGTTACAGAATTTCCTGCTGGCCTTGCACCAGAGAGTTAGCAGCTAGCACCAATCCCCACTCGCCACACCTGACCTAGCTCTGGAGTTAGCACCTAACCCTAGTCCATCCTTTGTGTTACAGATACCTTTTGTTGCCCTATGTGAATCTTGTCTGAGAATTTCCCAAGTATACAAAGCCTATGTAGAACTTGGTTAGGGACAACCTGGAAAACTATGGTGTTTGCATTCGGCATTGTATTTTTGAAAGCTTGGTTCAGGTTGTTTTGAGCATATGGAAACCAGCCGGCTGAAGTGTACGTGTGGGAAAAAATAAAAATGCCCTGGGCGAAGGGAAAGTGCTTCAGTCTGTGAAAGCTGGTGATCCCTGTGGCCACAAAAGGCTAAGTTCATTCTCAAGTGTCTCTGAGTCTTCATTTCAATGACCCACGTGAACCCACATATCTACTCCACGACATCCGTGAAAAGGTGTTCTGCTACAGAGCCATGGATGAGACTAGGAATTTGGATTTGGTGGATAGGTGGGCTAGGTAAAGATCTGCACTTAGCTTACCTTCTTCCCTGACTGGAGATCCTTAGTGTTCTTTAAAATTGTAATGAATTCTCTCCCCAATTTTTTCTTTTTAGCTTGTTTTTGTTTTTCTCAAACAGTGTCTCACTGTCTAGTCCAAGATGGTCCAGAGTTCATGACCCTGTTACCTATGATTCCTTGTTGCTAGGATTACAATTGTTTACCAATACCACTACATATTAATACCCCCTTTAATTTTTAAGAATCCCAAGTCCAGGGCAGGAGTTAGTGGTGCACTTCTTTAATACCAGCACTCAAGAGGCAGAGGACAGTGGATCTCTGAGTTCCAGGAAAACCTGGTCTACAGAGTGAGTTCTGGGATAGCCCTGTCTATACAGAAAAACCCTGTCTCAAAAAAATAAACAAAAAGAATTCCAAGTCCAAACCAGTTTCCTTGTATGACAGATATTTTTGTGGCATACTTTTCCCCCCTTGATTTGGTGTGTTGTGACATTCAAATCCACTGGGAAAGACCAAAGACTTAGAGTCCATTCAAATTTAGATTGAATGGATGTATTCTTACTACTAGCAGAAGGATAGCAGCCTTAGAACAAAGTAGCATGCTGTACACAAGTGTGGAAAGGTGGGGTTTTAAAGGCAGACGTCAGAAAGGTGCGCAATACAACTATCCATGGATTCCACAACTGGACAGGAAAATTGTTTTACTTCCCTTAGTTGTTTTTTTGGTTCCTGCTATCTAGTAAGAAAAGACCATCTCACCTCTATTCCACAGCGATAAGCAAGTAATTATTTTGTTTTGTTTCTTGTTTGGTTTGTTTTCTGAGAGATACACAAGTTTTCCAGAAGCAAAAGCAAGTGTTAACATTTCCTGGCCCAGTTTCCTGTTATCTCACTTGCAAGTCAGTAGGATCACCCAGGTATTCCAGAGCAGAAGGTCAGTGACCCTTAAAGGGATGTCTGTCTCCATATTAAGTTTCTTTTCTTTTTAATTTTTTTATTTTATTTTATTTTTTCCCACAAGGGTTGCAACCAAATCAATTAAGTATTAAGTTTCTTTAGTCATCACAGGGGACCTGTGTAAATTATTACTAACATCTGAACACTCTAATGACTGGGATACAACAGTTCATTTTTGGGCAGGCAATAATAACACAGTGCCATCAGGTTGAGGTTGACTTTTACATATCCTCAGGTTCAAAAACCTTCATTGCAGGGTATGTGTTTCTAGTAGTATATAATGAAACATGCAAAATTATTTCAATATAGTTAGTTATAATGTTGTTAAGCAAACATGTCTTCCCATTTCCCATTTCTCTAACCTGTCCTACTTTTGTCTTTTGTGATTGCTGTTCTCCTTACTCCTGCTCAGCATATCAGAAAATATGTTTGAGTATGGCCATTCCTTTAATGGAGTGTGTGTGTGTGTGTGTGTGTGTGTGTGTGTGTGTGTGTGTGTGTGTATAGAGAAATAATGTATTCTTGCTTTCTTCTTTCAGATATGGAGTCATGTTATGAAGCTGAAAATATATCTCCAGAAAGTCATATTTATAATATAAATCTGCCCAAACAGAGCATGCAGCAATTAAATAAATCTTTTGATCTCCAGGGCTCCAGTTTTAGTTATGGTCCCAACTATAATACATTCAAGAGAGTACAGAGTTATCAAGGAGATGCTGATCTAAAGATTACTAACAAGAAAAAACTGCCTACTTACACCTGCCAGACTCTTACTCACAACAGAGAAAAAGCATATGAATGTAAAGAGCACGGGAAGCACTTTGGTTGTCGTTCAACTCTTGTTCAACATCAGACTATTCACACTGGAGAGAAACCCTATGAATGTAAGGAATGTGGGAAAGCCTTCAGACTCCACCAACAACTTACAAGACATCAGAAGTCTCACAGTGGTGAGAAACCTTTTGAATGTGATGAGTGTGGAAAAGCCTTTCATCTTCCCAACCTCCTTAAGTACCATAAAACCATTCATACAGGTACAAAACCATTTGAATGTGAGGAATGCGGGAAGTCATTCAATCGTGTCTCCACTCTTTTTCAACATAGGATTATTCATGCTGGTGTGAAACCATATGAATGTAAAGAGTGTGGGAAAGCCTTTAATCGTCGCTCAAACCTCATGCAACACCTAAAAATTCACTCTGGTGAGAGACCTTTTCAGTGTAAGGAATGTGGAAAGGCCTTCACTGTTCTGGCACAGCTCACTCGGCACCAGAACATTCATACTGGAGAGAATTCATTTGAATGTCAGCAGTGTGGGAAGATATTCAGTAGTGGCTCATACCTTGCACGACACCAGAGTGTTCATACCAGTGAGAAACCCTTTGAATGCAATGTATGTGGGAAGGCTTTTAGGCTTCACCTATATCTTTCTGAGCATCAGAAAACTCACACTGATGAGAAACCTTTCAAGTGCAAGCTGTGTGGGTCAGCCTTCAGACGTAAATACCAACTTAGTGAGCATCAGAGAATCCATACCGATTTGAAGCCCTATCAGTGCAAGGAATGTGGGAAACACTTCCGTCGACGTTCAAATTTTACTGAGCATCAGAGTATTCACACTGGAAAGAAACCATTTGAATGTAAGGAATGTGGGAAAGTCTTTAGACTTAATATACATCTCATTCGACATCAGAGATCTCATAGTGGTGAGAGACCTTTTGAATGTAAAGAATGTAGAAAGACTTTTCATTTTTCCAGCCAGCTTAATTACCATAAAACCATTCATACCGTTCAAACACCTTTTGAATGTGAGGAATGTGGGAAGTCATTCAAGCGTGTCTCCAGCCTTGTTGAACATAGGATTATTCATGCTGGTGTGAAACCATATGAATGTAAAGAGTGTGGGAAAGCCTTTAATCGTCGCTCAAACCTCATGCAACATCAGAAAATTCATTCTGGTGAGAGACCCTTTCAGTGTAAGGAATGTGGAAAGGCCTTCACTGTTCTGGCACAGCTCACTCGGCACCAGAGTATTCATTCTGGAGAGAAATCATTTGCATGTGAGCAGTGTGGGTCAGCCTTCAGACTTCAGTACCAACTTACCCAGCATCAGAGAATTCATACTGATGTGAAACCTTTTCAGTGTAAGGAGTGTGGGAAGGGCTTTATTCGTGGTACAGGCCTTAGAATTCATGAGAGAATCCATACTGGTGAGAAGCCCTTTCAATGTAAGGAATGTGGAGAAGCCTTTCAGTATCATTACCAATTTCTTGGACATTTTAGAGTTCATACTGGCAAGAATCCTTATGAATGTACACAGTGTGGGAAGTTCTTTACTCGTGGTGGAGACCTTAAAGTACATCAAAGAATTCACACTGGTGCGAAACCTTACCAGTGTTAAAGTGGGAAGCCCTTTAGTGAAAATCAAGCTGCTTGATTTGACATGCTAAAATTCATGATATTAAGAAGCCTTATGATGGGGGCTGGAGAGATGATGGCTCAGTGGTTAAGAGCATTGCCTGCTCTCCCAAAGGTCCTGAGTTCAATTCCCAGCAACCACATGGTGGTTCACAACCATCTGTAATGAGATCTGGTGCCCTCTTCTGGCCTGCAGGTATACATGCAGACAGAATACCGAGAATGCTGTATACATAATAAATAAATAAAATCTTTAAATAAAAAAAAAGAAGCCTTATGATGTAAGGAATGTGAAGGCCTTCAGTAATTCTAAGATAGCTGTATATTGTATATTGGAGAGTTCATAATGATGAAAAACCATATGAATGTAAGAAATTTCAGAAAATATTTATATTTAGTTCAGCCTTTACTACACTGTGGAGAATTCATACTGATATAAAACTCTTTATCACTGTAAAGAATGTGGAAAAACCTTCAATTTGAGCTTAGACCTTCTTCAACATAAATAATCCATGCTGGTGTAAAAGCCTGTGAATGCAAGAACTGTGAGAATATTTATAGAATTAGCTCTTAAACCTCATCAGAGAGCCCTTCTAGGTCTGAAACCTAGTGAATATGAAGAATGTTGGAAAGCCTTTATTGTAAATGATGAGCTTACACAACAGAAAGTCCAACATCTTCAGAAGTCCTGTGCATGTAAGGAAGGTGGACAGGTCTTTTATATGGAAATTTTACTGAACATCAGAGTACTCATTGGCAAGACTGTGACTAAAAAGATTTGTGCCCTAAGATTTGGTCAGCATCAGAGTATGATGAGGAGAACGCCTTAGAGAATGAGATTGTGGGAAGTCTGTTGTTCAGAGATGATACTCTCTTGATAATATCTTTGAATGTCAGAAATATAGGGCAGCCATCATTTTCTTGATTTACGCTTGTTTTTCTATAATTTACCAAATGCTATATAACCAACATAGGAAGAGCAGTTATTGGAACTAGGGTTATCTGAGGCACCTTCCTTGTCACTGTTAACATCCCATGGCTCCTGTGGTATTAGGCACAATCTTTACTTTTTGTCTAGTTGATTAATGGTGAGCACAGTACCAGACGAAATTGTGGAAGCAGGGTCCAATAGATATAAAATCCTTGAAAAAAACAATTGGTTCATGCCTGTATTCTGTAAAGTGACTTTTACGGTGTTCTTGCTTTTATTGCCATTCCTGGAGCTGATATGAAAGGCAAATTGTATTGCAGATAGTTTAGAAAAGACTCAGCATTCTTCCACTATTCAATTTTAAACAACTTCATTTTGTATAAAGTCTGGTGACTGAAAATGTATATGAAAGGATTTTTGTTGAGAATCCATTCCTTAGGTATTTGTGTGAAGTTAAAAAACAAAGTTGTTGATGAATAAGTACTTTTTAAAAAGAGTTTAATATATAAAAATTTCAAAAGCTAAAACCCTATAATTTGTACTTTCTGTCCACCATTAAGACAAACTATACATTTGTGACAGGGCATGATAGTGCAGAGTCTCCTCTATCACCTAGTCTTGCTGAAGCCATTTTTGGGGTAAATAGAATTTGACTTTTTATGGAGAACCTTGTGGAAAATTACTAAACTCTATTCTTGAAACTAGAGGTCAAGATTCCCCAGCTAATTTAGTCTGGCTTCTGTTAAACTGCCTGCATGTGCAAACCTCTCCTTGCTTATTTTGGCTTCTGTTAAACTGCCAGCTTAGGTAAAACCTTCCCTACATCTGCTGAGCAATGTAGTTTTTGCTTTTAATAGTCTCTTGCTCTAAATGCTTGGAGCTACACAGGTCCCCACTACCAGAGTGTAGTCCTTGCTGGTTGGAATAGAGACTTTTAGTTGACTATAAGCCATCTGAGGGATCCTCTCTGGTGACCCATAAAAGATTAACAAAAATAGCCAAAATTGGCTGGAGGGAGGATGGTGCAAGCCTTAATCCCAGCATTCAGGAGTCAGAGGCAGGTGGATCTCTGTGAGTTTAAACCCAGCCTGATTTACTGTAATTGGTTATTCTTTTACTCTCTGGTGGAGGGGGGCTTCCTTACAAGTTCCCAAATAAACGCATGCAGGCTTATTCTTACAGATGCCCAGTCTTAGCTTGACTTGTTTCTTGTCAGCTTTTCCTAACTTAAATTATTCCATCAACCTTTTCCTTTGGGCTTTTACCTTTCTCTATTTCTTTTCTTCTTACTCTATTGCTTATTGTATACCTGGATTTATAGCCCCTAATGTTCTCTCCTTTTTTTGTTCCTTGATTTTCTCTTCCCAGATTTCTCCTATTATCTCTGCCTGCTAGCCCCTCCTATCCTTTCTCCTGCCTTGCTTTGGCCATTCAGCTCTTTATTAGACCAATCAGGTGTTTTAAACAGGCAAATTAACACAGCTTCACAGAGTTAAAGAAATGGAACATAAAAGATTACAATACATCTTTGCATCATTAAACATTGTACAGCATAAATAAATGTAATACATCTTAAATTAATATTCCACTACAGTCTACAAAGTGAATTCTGGAACAGGCAGGGCAGTTGCATGGAGAAGCCCTGCAACAAAGATATGTTTCTTCCTTCCTGAAAGGTTTTGGACTGGAAGTGGATTCTCCCACTTGAAGCAGAAAATGTCTCACAGGTATGCCCTCCATTTCTGGATTGTAGTTCATTCCAGATATAGTCAAGTTGACAACCAAGAATAGCCATCATGCTACCAAAATAAACTGGAGGGAAGATAACACTTCGCAGTATACTGTATGTTCATGCTTGTGTTATGTGGAAACATAAATGGACCTGTGTATATGCTATAAGATGTTGTGTCATCATGTGTGTGTAATGTGGAAAGATGTTCGTGTGTGTTTCTATGGTATCAGTTATTGAGTAAGCAATATGTTTACAAGATTTGGCTTACTGGTTACAATTTGTCAAGTATCCCAATTTTGCTTGGTAGCTGGTTGCTGACAATAACAGATTCTTTTATTCCAATCTTTTTGTTTGTTCATACGTTTGTTTTTGAGACAGGATTTATCTGTGTATTTCTGGCTTCCTGGAACTCATTCTGCAGCCCAGGCTGGCCTTGGACTCACAGAGATCTGCCTGCCTCTGCCTCCTGAGTGCTGCCACCACCGCTGCCCTGCTCTTTTATTCCAATCTTAATTACCAATACGAAGTCTTCTATTGCACATTAACACATCACACAGTAATATACAAATATTCAGGTTACAAAATTACTTAGACAGGGCTAAAGAAGTTTCAGAGTTCAAAGAGGCTGTGCTGAAGTCCAGACACAGCTGATAGAGGCCCATAGAAGTGTCTGGAGAGACCAGAAAAATGACAGCATGTGCAGGTGTTGTTCAAGAACAGAGATATCAAATGTAAGTCCAGATAGCAGGTCACCCAAAGGACAGTCTTGTGAGCTGGGTGTCAAGGACAGGAGAAACCAACCTAGAGTCTGGTGACAGATGGAGGTGTTTTTCATTTGTAGTTTTCCTGAGAATGAGGCTCATGATGAGTGACATGGTGACTAGTCAGTGTGTCTGGCACACTTTGGTGTTGGGATGGTCTTTTTTTGGTTCCAGGTGAGGTTATCCCATCCTCCACAATGGGTAAGTTCAGGTGTCATTTTGGCACAAATAAGTTATCAGTTTGTGCCTCCTGGTGTGCTGGCAGATGGTTCACTTAGTAAGGTGTAGAATCATTTCTTCATGGCATTTACAACTCAAGATAGAGTAATTCATTCAGGTTTCCTGCTTTCTAAAATGAAGCCATTCAGTGATAGGCAGAAAGCCGATACTCCATACAATTTAGAGTAACCCAAAGCCAATCCAGCTGTTCTCTACATGTGCCCATCAGGTTTGGGGTGTGAGGGACCTATGTTTCATTCTCAGGACCACATTCCATGACAGTGACTCTTTTGTACCAGTTATGGTCTCTAGGTTTCTGTTGTTATGCACCACATCAATCATACTGAAAACAATCTCTTTGGGTCCCCAGTGAATATTGTTATTTTTCCAGACCCTGGTTCCCATTCATTATGCCCTGCTTACAGTTACAGAAACGGTAATAGTTAACAATTGGCCATGGATATCTAGAATTGATTAAATTTATTCTCTAAGATTGTGCTGGGTTCAGCTGTCCAGATTGAAGGTATTTTGGCAATTCTACAACCCTTTCAAATTATTTAGTATTTGTAAAATCTGTCTTAAGGGTTTTTAAATTTTTTTGTAAGTTTAAAAGCCTCATTTTGTCATCAGTAACAGGGAGATAACACTCTACCCTGCTGGTAGCCAGAGGAGTCCATTAATCATAGGGACCCCCAAATAGAGTTGAGTTCTTGTTTACAGTACAGAGGGTTTCAGGATGATCTAGACTAAGGCAAAATTAGATTATTAAGTTATAGAGGTTGGGGATAAGGGCTATATATATTACATTGCACAAAAGATGTAGTTTACAACAAGGTTTAAAGGTGAAACATTTAAGGTAGAAATGAAAAACATGAGGTGGTTTACTCATTTAAGATCTATTTTTTTGTTTGGTTTTGTATACACATGTAAATCTGTGTGAGTACGTTCATATGAGTGTAGGTGCCTATGCAGTTTAGAAGAGGTTGTTGGACACCCTGGAGCTTGAGTTACTGGCAATTGTGAGTCATTTGATGTAGGTTCTGGGATCTGAACTCAGGTTCATTGCAAGAATAGCATGTGTTCTTAAGCCCAGGGCCATTCAAACCCCTGGTTTATTTCTCTTAAAGACTTTTCTGTCATAAATAACACTGTAGAGTGGCAT
>PVIU01032659.1:0-13305 GCA_004026605.1 Ondatra zibethicus | reverse complement strand
TTTTTTTTTTTTTTTTTTTTTTTTTTTTTTTTTTTTTTTTTTTTTTTTTTTTTTTTTTTTTTTTTTTTTTTTTTTTTTTTTTTTTTTTTTTTTTTTTTTTTTTTTTTTTTTTTGGTTTTTTGAGACAGGGTTTCTCTGTGGCTTTGGAGCCTGCCCTGGAACTAGCTCTTGTAGACCAGGCTGGTCTCGAACTCACAGAGATCCGCCTGCCTCTGCTGGGATTAAAGGTGTGCGTCACCACCGCCCGGCCTGTAATAACCTTTTCTGCATGTAGCTATTTAAAAGATAAACCATAGTTGTTTATGTATTAACAATTGTTTCTACTAATTTATTTTAGTTAACATACAAATAATGGGTTTATCACATTCTTTATTTTTGTTATGTTTGAGTCTCCTGATCATGTAGCTTTGATTTCTTAGTCCACAAGAGATTGTTGCATTTCTCAAACAACTACCATTTAGTTTGAAAAGGTCACAAGGGAAAGAATGTTTCTCTTTTAAGCCCACTTACTAGTGTATTCCTATGCTTTTGAAATATTCTAGACTAACTTTCCTATTGCTCTTGTTAAGATGCTAAAATGTTTTGTTTTTAGCTAGCTAATGCAGCAGTTGTGTATAGTTGAGTAACTGCTGTACTATGGTAGAAGCAAGACATGTGCTCTGAAATATTGACCTAAAACTTAATGTTATAATTCTCTTTGTTTCTCTCATTTTCTTTCTTTTTCTTTGTTTGTTTGTTTTCTTTCTTTCTTTCCTTCTTTTTCGTTTTGTTTTGTTTTTGTTTTTTTTCTGTGACAGGGCCTTACTGTGTAATCCTGGCTGGCTTGAAACTTGCTTTGTAAACCTGGGTAGCCTTGAACTAAGATTTATCATTCCTGGCTATAATTCTCTTGAAAAATAATTCTTATAATTTGTCTTGTATTTTTAAAATGTACTTAAGAACACTGACCAGCCTCTGTTACACACATTTATTACCAGTTTTAAGCTAATTATTAGGTAATGCTAATATAGAGTCTTGACATCTATAGATGTTCCTAGTTAGGAAAAATGTCCAATAACTTTTCAGTGACATTATAACAAGTAAGAATGTGACTGACCTCTAACCCCACAGAGGAATGTGAAGCTTGTTATTTGTGGTTTGAATTGACTTTTGTGTTCTCTATTTACTTAATGCAATGGACATCATTTTTTACTTACTTGTTTTATCTCAGGCGAAGGCCTGTCAGCCTCCCGCCACTCTTTGCGAACAGGTCTGTCTGCCTCAAACCTTTCCTTGAGAGGAGAATCGCCTTTATCTCTTCTTCTCAGTCATCTTCTCCCTTCTTCGAGAGCTGGAACCCCTGCAGGCTCAAGGTGTACCACCCCAGTGCCCACCCCCCACAGCAGCCCTCCTTCCAGCCCTGGCTTAAGTCGCCTGGCCTCCAGAAGTTCCCAGCTGAGTCAGCCTCAGGCCCCAGAGCTACTGGTGTCACCCAGCAGGGATGATATTCCCAGAGTAGTAATTCATCCGCCCGAGGAAGACATAGAAGCACTCAAAGGCCAAGAGCAGAAGAATGAGGAGAATGTTGACTTCACTCCAGGCAACTGTCCAGAGTCCTCCACGTGTGGTGCCCTGCCTCTGGCTCACCTGCACTGAGAATGCCTGTCACACATAGCTTGAGCAGCATATGTAGATAGTGCTTATGATTGGACAGCTGCATGGTTTTGCTCTTTACAGTGTAATACAGAACAGAATAAAGCTATTAAAACTTAGGCTATAAAAATATTACGAAAAAGGCCATAATTTTTTTTTTATTAAGAGATCATGATATTTGGGTGGTTTAGCAAACACATTTTTGATGTGACTCCGAGAAGGGTGGTGATGCTTCTCTTAAAAGAGTGTAGTATAGCTTAGCCTTCCTAATACGATAGGATGCCATGTTTTTCCCATCTTCTCTCTGACAAGACTGACATTTTCAAATAATTGCTTGTAGTCATTATTTCAAGAGGAGTGGTGTAGCTTGGAACAGACTGTAGTCTTTTATTTATGATTGTGTGTTAGTCCAAGTTTCTCCTGATGCTTTTCAGAACAGCGGGCTCTTTACTCAGGCTGAGGATGTAGTTTCGTAAGTGGATTACAAAACTTTCTTATGGGGCTGCAGAGGTCACTCTAGGCAAGACTTCATACTGGACCTGACTTTGATTTCTTGCACCCTTGTCAGGTGGGTCGTGGCTGGCTGCCTGTAACTTCAGCTACAGGGGCTCTGATGCCTTCCGCCAGCCTCTCCAGACCACTCATGCACATACTCATACAATAAACACACATACAATTAAAAATAAAATATAATATGTGGGGGGGAGGGAGAGAGAGAGAGAGAGAGAGAAAGAGAGAGAGAACTTCTAAGGCAGTAAAGGTCTTTGTTGAGAATTGAGGCATATATTCTTTTAATACTTACTATAAATTTTTATGACAAGATTATCAATTTTTCTGAATAGGTAAAATTAAAATGGTTGCATTTCTGAAGACAAAATGAAGCTCATAACTAATGAGAAAAGTCATAGGATCAACCATCATCACTTCCTTTGTAACTACTGTTTGCACTTAGAACATTTAGCTGTTTCTAGCAGGACTCTGGAAGCTGATGCTATGGAGAGGAGGGCTACTGGAACTTGGCTTAGCTATGTAGTGGAGTGGGAGGAAGCTTCATTTTCTGCTGACTGAATTGATTCTCAGCAGAATTAGTATCAGGAGCCCGGAGACTCGACTAATTAAGGAGACAGCTTTACCTTGGCTGAGGCTTGGAAAGATTACTTAGAGAGAATCATGGTAAACTAGACTGCTTTAGTTTCTTTCTGAGAACCAGTTTTCATCTAGTTTTGAGCTTCTGATCCTTCTGTCTCTACCTTCCAGGTGCACACAGGAGTGTGCCACCACAATTGGCAGGGTAGTAGTCTTAATAGGTAGTAGCCCCAGCCATTTGAAAAAGGGACATGTTGAAGATGGCAAGCACAGCCAAGCAATTTCAACTAATTTCTACCTTTGTCCCCATTGAATTTTATTTCTTCTTTCTGTTCCTATTGACCTTGTTCCCCACCCCCCCATCCCCACAAGCCTCGTTCTTAGGTCTCAGATCTAGTGGCTGAGTTTTGATTATGTGTAGAATAATAGTCAGTAGTGCCTAGTACTCAGTCACAGTTGGCACCAGGGTTTAATAATGTGCTTCTTGATCTTCTTGTGTGTGAGTGTGTAGAAGCCACTGATGAGGATAATTTCTCCCACCTCCTTGGAAAGAAGAGACACTACTCTGAAAGCTAGGGACAAAGGTTAAATATGAGGAATCTTAATAACTTTTCCATACTAAGTCAACATTTAAAAATATTTATTTTAGGAAATAATTTTCATTTCAGAAATGTTTAATTTGAGAATTACATGACTAAATTAAGTGCAGTGCTTTTTATATGAAGATTTTTCACTTATATCGATACCCCAGTTTGTTGACCTGGGAAATTGATATCACTGAGGACTTACATTCAGAGTTGAAGCAGCTTTTAAACCCAAATGCCTTAATTTTATGTTCACTAGTTATAACTGCTGTATTCTAGAAGAATAAACATGCTTGGTTTTATCAAGTATATCTGATATGCTTGAAACTGTAGAAATGATTACTAATTTTAACCAATGACTGGTACTGACAAATATTAACTGTACTTCTGTATTATATTGCAGTCTCTTCCCCTAAAATGTTCAGTGTTGTGAGCGTTAATTAGTTTATATTCTTGGACTAGAAGGTTTTTTTTTTTGTTTTGTTTTTTTTTTCTAAAGAAAAAAAGATGTATTCAATGGTAGATACCGGTGTGTTACAACTTGGATTTTAATTTTTTCAGATTTGAGCTTTTTCTTGAACTCTTAGAGGTAAAGATAGATTAGTCTTTTACGTTGTGCTGTTTTGAAACTGCCTTCCTGTGAGCACTGCTGCTGAATGAGTGCACTAACATGAGCGTGCATCATTTGTGACTGGGGCGACAACCAGGCTAGTCACATGCTAAGTTATAGGCTCGTCGGAACCAGAGGGGTTGAGTAAATCATTCAATCACAGGGCCATAGGTGATGAGTATTATTTATCCCAAATCTCTTTGATTATGTGCTTTTAATCTTTTTACTGGGATAGCTTGTTTGTGGTCTTAGGTTTCTTAGGAAGAATGACAGTAGAAATTAGACATAAATACTACTGAAGAAAAAGAAAAATTCTTAGGGAAACATGATTAAGGAAGATTAAACAAAGCACACCTCTTAAATTTTGTGAATTACAATTGGAAAGAATTCATATTGGCATTGGCATGAGTGTCCTAGGGGAAGTTAGGGCTCACTGAGTTCTGTAGGGTTCCCACGAGGCAGAGACACTCGAAGTGCATTACCCAGAAGCATTGTGGCAGTAGGACTGGTTCCACACTGGCTCGCTTCTGTGAGGGCCACTGTGTGGCTTCTGTAACACTCTAAATGTTAAGTGCACAGCTTCATCCTGTTCATGTGTTCTAATTCATGCTGCTGGTACAGAGCTAACATTTGCACTTTTTAACCTCTCACATTTGCTTCCATAATGAGCCATCGCTTTAAGGATATGAGCAGCATCAGGCTACATGGTGGATTTTCTCCTTACTAATTCAGTTGTGTATTTTCTTAAATACAGGGATTTTGGCTTCTCCACAGTCTGCTCCTGGAAACTTGGACAATAGTAAAAGTGGTGAAATGAAAGGTAACGGAAGTGGAGGAAGCAGAGAAAATAGTACTGTGGACTTTAGCAAGGTAATTCATTAATTGTAAGTTTTCATTAGCTTTCCCACTGAGAAAATAACTAGTAATGTGTTGCTTTGTTGCCATTGCTTACAGTAACTGTTTAGTAACCTGCTGCTTACACACTTGCATAGGATGCCTGTGAGATGTTACGGGCAGAAACAGGGATAGGCTCCACATCCGTAACTACATGCTTACAGTTGCAGCCATTCAGAAGAAAACACTGTCAACAGTATGGATTTTCTTTGTGCTGCTCATAGATACCCTGGCACCTGGGTCTCTCTGAAGCGATTTTCTTGGGCGTGACATTGCAGCACTGACAGCTTTCTTCCTTGGCTCTACTGCATCTCAGAATTACTGACTCATGGTGCTAGGACCTTCTAGAATGTCACTGGGAGGCATGGGTAGATTGAGGCATGGTTTAAACAACAAGAACAAAAAGCTCCTGTGAATTGATTTTGTTTAATGAGTAGTTCAGGGAAGTAAAGATGAAAGCAACAGCACAGAGAGACCCTGGGTTTTCAGGATAAGCTCAAGTGACAGCTGAGTTTCAAGACTACTTCCTAGTGGTTGGGAAGTCCCTTAATTTGCTGCCTGTCAGTTTACCATTAATTCATGGAACAGTAATATTTTTGCACCTTCTTTTAAGGCTTTGTTATAAATATCAAATAGATTTCAGTTTTTTAAAGCGTTTTTTCTGTTTCACAGCGTGTCCACAAGTCATGCACGCTCCACTAAAGAGGTTTAAATGATTTGTATTGTCGTTTTGTGGAGTTTCATACTCCCCCATTATAGAAAGGCTTGCCATTAGGGATTTTGACTATTCAGAAAAGGTGTTCACCTGGGCATGGTAGCATGTGCCTATAATCCTAGTTATCCAGAGGCCAAGGCAAGAGGGCCTCAAGTTTGTGGCTAGCCTGGGTTACATAGTGAGCTCTAGACTACCCTGAACTAAATAGCAACTTGTCTTTAAAAGCAAAACAAACAATAAAAGTCTTTCGCAGTTGTCATTTCTAACTATCTTGTTTTCATTAGTGCTCTGTTTCAGATCATCAGAAAGTGTTCCTAGCTAAATTGGAATTTATTCGTTGTTGCCGAATAAGTAAATTACCATGATTTGCATTGTGGTTCTTGTCTAGGCATGGCAGTGTGGTTGATCTTTGTTCCTCTGTCAGTTGCACTTTTTTACTTGGCCTATTCTTGTGTACCCTCCCTGTCTCTTATTGGTCAGGAGTCTGCCTCCTGGCACTGTAGTTGTGGCACACTGGGAGTGGGACTCAAGAGGCCTGCTGTAAGTGCTGGTTTCGTCTTTTAATAGATAGTCTTGTTAGTGGTCGTTTAGTAGCTTGTGTGAACCTGTGTATCAGTGAGAGCTTCACTACTCTGGGGTCATGTTTGTTACCGTTTTGTAATTATACACAGGCGGCTGAGTTTCCCTTACACACCGTTCCATGTCTGAGCTAATCAAGGCTATTGATTCTCATTGTAAAGAACATTTTTTTTTCATTTAAGGAAATGCTAAGAAATGGTAGTGTTTTATTTTTAAAAAGGGGGATTTATAAAGACATATGAAACAATAAGACTTAATAATGAAAATCATGCAATGAATTTGTTGTAGCACTGTGTATAATTTCATGAGCCATTGTTAGTTTGTGCACCGTGTGTCCTCACCAGTTTTTAATGAATAGTCTATTCATTGAAAAATTCTCAAGTTTCTGTTTGGTAATATACAGCTCCAAAGTAATAAAGACTATAATAGCTAAAACAATAGATGATGAATTTTGCTTGCACTTTTTGTATTTGTCTACTCCATTCTTTATATCTGTGGGAGTTTTGATGTTTATGCATCTTTTAGATCACAAGTTTTGATTGCCAGTAGTTTTAATGTCATTCTTTTGTCTAAGTAATTATATTTCTAAATTATTCATTTATCAATAGGTTGACATGAATTTCATGAGGAAAATTCCCACAGGAGCGGAAGCATCCAATGTTTTGGTGGGAGAAGTGGACTTCTTGGAGAGACCGATTATTGCGTTTGTGCGACTGGCTCCTGCAGTTCTCCTGTCCGGGCTGACTGAGGTCCCTGTGCCCACTAGGTAATGAGCAGTTCTCCTTCATGGCTGTTCCTGTGGACCCACTGAAAGCGTCCTTGCTCTGTGTAATAGAGGCACTGTTTAACTGCTGGTTTTCAGTCATTGTGTCAGTGCTTTCGAGTGTAAGAGTGTAAATTATCCTCCCTTCTCCAACTTACACCTGATTCCATTCTGCAGCTGACCTGGACCTTACTATGTAGCCAGGCTGGCCCCTGATTCCTCCTTTTTACTCCCAAATGATGAGATCGTAGCTATGAGTCACCTTCTCATGCTGTAATAATACTGTGTGAAAACAATTCTTCATTTGTATCTTTATAAGAAGTTTAGTATTTTATGAACTTTTGTTTTACAAAGCCAGTCATTGAGATTCATTTTTGTGCTGGGTACCCAGAAGATGGCTTGCTCAGGTTCACTTCTCATTCTGTCCTTGGCTACACTCAAAGCCCAGTTAGTCATTTTAGACATGCCCATCTTTTGTGTACTCATGCAAAATTCTTTGTCATGGTTTTCCATTCATGTACATTGGATAACAAATTAATCTGGCTTGAGATCATGAAGAATAATTAGCAAGTTGTGTTAATCAGTGCATGAGCCATGAAAATGACATCTGCAGGTCGTTAGTATCAGAGGCTTACTTGTGAATATGACTTGTTTTGAAATTAACTTTTTTTACTGTATTTTTGTTTGATTTTTTTTTGTTTGTTTGTTTGTTTTAAATGAAGTCACGTGTGTGGTCCAGGTTGACTTCTTGTCCCTGACCATCCTTCTGCCTCAGCTACCTGAGTGCTGGGCTTCGGGCATGTGCACTGTACTGGGGGATTTTGCAGCAGGGAGCTTCCACAGTACCATGGAGAGGTGTGGTCGATTATGTGTTCTCATGACCGACTCAGTAATTAAGATTAATAGGCATTTGATGGAAAATACTTACTTTATATATATTTATTCCATTTTCACTAATGATACAGTGTTGATAAATGAGGGAAAATTATTCGATTACCTCATTTGTAAATTTTCATAAAGCAGGAGCATAAGTATTTGGATCGGAATATTAATATTTTATATAAGGCTGAAGTAATGATGAAACCCATTATTTTGTATTATTACCTACAAAAATAGTTAAAATATTAGTATCTGCTCTAGTGTTAACAGGGTGCAACTATACTTTTTATTTAACACTAAATAGAAACAGGTCTGATATTGAAGTTGGAAATTCTTTTCCCTCACGGAAAAGTTACTTAACTAAATGCCATATTTATAGTGTTAAAGCTTTGATCCAAAATAGTTTCAGACTGCAGATTTTTTGTGTGTATATTCTGAACTATTTGATTCGACAGGCCTTGCTTTCAAGAAATCAGTGTCAGACAAGGGATGTGTCTCAATTGGTAGAGAGATTGCTTAGCATGCACAAAGCCCTGGTTCAATTCCCAGTATTTCATAAATCAGGTGTGGTGGGACACACCTACAATCCCAACACTTGAGTGGAGGGGCAGTGGAGGCAGGAGGATCCAAAGTTCAAGGTTTCCTCTGGCGACACAGTAAGTTCTAGATCATCCTGGGTTACACGACCCTTTCTCCAGAAAAGAAATCAGCATGGAAACAGTGTGGTGCTGCAAATCTGTCACCCAGCACTCGGAAGACTGAGTGAGGAGTTTGAGGTCAGCCTGGTTGTCTCATCCAGAAGGATATAAAGGATGAAAATTTTTATGAGAAATACTTCCTTAGTAACTGTTTTGCACTAAGGAAGATGGGAAAGGGGTAAGTTGGTAGAGTTAATTGTGAATGCATTTTATAGTTTCATGATCTGATTTTTGCTTGTTTTGTTCAGTTTTTGAAATAGGATCTCCTGTTGCTTGAGCTGAGAGGATGACTTTTTAACTCAGAGCCTCTTTGCCTCTGCCTTTCAAGTGTTGGAATAGCAGGCTTGCCCACCACACTCAGTTAAGATCAGTTTTGAATAGAATTGCCATTTTTTCCCCTTGGTTCTTGTGGGTGATTGCAAAGAAGGTCTGTGTGTTGCTTTTGTGTTTATAATGGAATTATTTGTAGACGTTTCCTGGATTTGTGTATATGTGTTGTTTCTTTTAAAATCTGTATATTTCAATCTTTCCTTAGGTTTTTGTTTCTGTTACTGGGCCCAGCAGGGAAGGCCCCACAATACCATGAAATTGGCAGATCCATAGCCACTCTCATGACTGATGAGGTAATTACAGTCAAATCCCTTTGAGCTAGACAGTGAATATGCAATTATAGCCCTTCTTTTTCTCGTAGTAAAGCTTATAAAATGATCTTTGGTGTCTATGCTATTTTATTTCATATTTACTCTTCGAACACATGCATTTGTTGAGGGTTTTAAGATTTATTTCTTAGCAATAGTAGGTAGTTTTTCATCTGTTTTACTGTTATTCCTTTAATTTGATGTTTTGAAATTTGTTTGGTCCTAGCTTTTAGGGTGTTGCCTTTTTGGGGCTTCCTTGGGACTTTTGCTGTTTCTCCTTACTTCTCTTGTCTCTTGATTTTGTTGTTGTGTTTGACTCTGGAAGATTTTGCCAGACATGCCAACATATCTGCATGGAATATCAGAAACCCTGTAAACCTGGACCTCATCCATGTCAGCTCATCATACATTTCTGTAATCACTGCCATTTTTCTGGTCTAGACTGACCTTTACTGTGGCAATTCAAGTGATTTTTTTTCTTTGGCTTTCTTACCTATATTGACAATAATATAACATGTATGTAAATCTAACATTGGATCCAGAATTTATCCATAGCCTCATTATTTAAAGTTTTTTTTTCCCCTTTTTTGAGTTGTGTTTTCTCTATAACCCAAGCATACTTCAAACTAGCTGTGTAGCTGAGGTTGGCCTCACTCTTGGGAGTCTTAGCTTCGTCTCTCAAGTGCTGGGATAAAGATGTGAATCCCCACATCTGTTTTATGTTCAGATCAAACCCTGTTCTGGTATTGTCAGGGAACCTTGCACACATCCCATGCTTACACCCTGATACTGCCTACTCCCCACTTTGCTCTGGCCATAGTAGCTTCCTTTCCATTTCTTGGATGAGTTTTGTTCTTTGTACCCCTGTACAGTACAGCTATGATTCTGTCTTCCTAAGTATTGTTTTACCATTTCCCTCAGTTATCACTGTTTTGTTTGTTTGTATGTTTGGTTGGCTTTTCTTGGATGAAGTCTTTTGTATAGCCTGGACTGTGCTCAAACTCATACCAGATCTCCCTCTGCCTTCAGTTGCTGGGTTATCTGTCTTCTCAGCAACATTTTTCTTGGCTGCTTATTTTTCTCTTGTCAGCTTTCCATTCTGTACTTTGTTTATTCTTTTTTGAACTTTTGTCCCTCTTGACCATAATTATTCCTTCAGGATAAAAAAACACTTTAATGGCAGAAATACAATGACCTGACATTATTGTAATGAATTATTTTGTAGTGAATCGATTTTTATCTTGTAAAATTATTATTTATCTGTGAGAAATATTTTCTTTGTATCAACTCATCATTTTCTTCAGTTGTTTATTGTTAATTGATCTTTTAATGTTAGTCCATACTAATGATGGACTAACTCTTGCTAGGTGAGGTGAATGTCTGCAGCTGATGAGAATTTATGCCATTTTTAGTGACTTTATTTTTGTTATTTATTTTACATTGTATGCATATGTGCACAGGGGAGAGAGTTACATGCACATATGAGTGCAGGTCCTGTGGAGTCCATGAGGTTGTGTCATATCCCTCAGAACTGGAATTACAAGTAGTTGTGAGCCACCCCGCACTTCTGGGAACTGAAAGTGTGTCCTCCGCACACAGTGCTGCTGTTAACCATGGTGCCCTTGCTCCAGCACAGAATTTATTTCTGCATCTAAAGTGCATTTTTAATACAGTCAGTTCTTTCTGTCCACTGTAAAATCCTTATGCTCAGTATCTTCTCTCCTTAGATTTTCCATGATGTAGCTTATAAAGCAAAGGATCGAAATGACCTCTTATCTGGAATTGATGAGTTTTTAGATCAAGTAACTGTCCTTCCTCCAGGAGAATGGGATCCTTCCATACGCATAGAGCCACCAAAAAGTGTTCCTTCTCAGGTAAGAACCTGGATATGCTTCTGGGGGTGTTTTCTTTTTTCTTTCTTTCTTTTTTTTTTTCAAGTTAAAAACTTATAATAAAAAATGTAAGTTATGCATGTTTTATAACTCAAAAGTCATAACTATTTACAGTGGGTATGGCTCAGTGGGTGCACTTTG
Source organism: Ondatra zibethicus (assembly GCA_004026605.1). NCBI lineage: Eukaryota > Metazoa > Chordata > Mammalia > Rodentia > Cricetidae > Ondatra > Ondatra zibethicus. Next base: position 2,194 of record PVIU01032659.1, on the reverse strand, counting down.
TCAACATGCCCAAGGCCCTGAAAGTAGGAGCTACAGGAACCAAAGGTAGATTAAGAGAGGATGTACCTGTGTTACTATGTCTCTTGTGTGTTTGTCTGTTGTCAGCTTTGTGGTTCTGATTATTCTGTACCTGGACATGTAAATGTTAATAACCTGCCTGCTCTTTTGTTATTTGCATCATTTTAAGTTGATGAACGTGTGTGTGTGTGTAAAATCTGTCTTTATTCTTCATGTGCTGTTATTAGTGCATTTGTTTCACAAACACATGAATAACTCTGGGGTGCTGGTTCTTGAGCACTTTAAAAATGGAATAATTTGTTTTTGCAAGTTTGGGAAATTTCTGGTATACATTTTTGAACCACATCTCTTGCCAAGTGTGGGCTTTAACAAGTTGCTTCATTCTTTTATGAAAATTGGCTTGTGTGAGCTTCTTCTTTCTCAGGTCAGTTCTGGTAAATCTTGTTTGCCTGGTGTATTACCCATTTTGACGATATTTTAAATTTTCTTGGAAAAGTTTACCTATTAAACTTCCCTTGGTTTGTGGAATTATATCCTGACATATCTTTGGTTTGACTAATAGGTAAATTATTTATTATATTTTTCAAAGAGTAGTTTGTAAAATTATTTTAGATTTTTTTAAAGATGGGTCTTTTTCTGCTTCATTTCTGCTTTTAGCTGATTTGCTTCCACTATCCTTCAGGAAAGATTTCTTTTCTCCTTCTTTCCTGACATAGTTAATTATTTTCCTTTTAAAGTTTTCCTTTTTTTTACATTTATTTTATTTTCTTTGTATGGGTGTTTTGCTTGCATATGAATGTGTACCACATGCGTGACTGGTGCCCAGGATCAAGTATCTCAAAACTGGAGTTATGCATAGTTGTGAGCCACCATGTTAATGCTGGGAATTGAACACAGATCCTCTGAAGAGCAGTCAGTGCTCTTAACTACTGAGCCATCTCTCTATCCCTCATCTTTTAAATTTTTTGTTTAAAAAAAATTTGTTTCGTTTGACTTTTGTTTTGTAGAGAAGACTTTCTTAGACTTGTAGTGATCCTCCTGCCTTAGTGTCTCAAACACTAGAATTGTAAGCATGAGCCACTGATTGATACTTTATATTTTCATGTTTTAGCTACAACTTAGCTATGTCATATGTTCTTTTGTTCTTACTTTCTTGGGCTTCTATATTGTTTTTTGTTTCCCCTTTGATCTAAGATACACATTGGTTTTAGCTTTGACCTTTTCAAGTGGTGATCTTCCTTTTTTATCCAAATTTAGCTACTCTATATTAATAAAGTGTTGTGTATCTAGGTCCGTGGGAGTTTTAAGACTTCACAGGAGCTCTTACCGACACATGTCTGTCTTGCTCCCTGCTTATTCTATTTCCTCTCTCTTTGCATTATATATGTTTATCTGCACATAGGTATTCCTTTAGCCAGTTCTCTGTTGAGGTAACCTATGAAATACTCCTTTTGTGTTCATGTGGGGGAGAAGATCCTTTATCTTAGAAGGGGTTTCATTGATTTTAAAATAAAATATAAGAGGATAGTGAAGGAATTCTTGTGTTACTTATCTAAGGAAATATTTTAGTAAAGGGAAAATGTTGGTTTCTGCCTTCTTTTCCCTCCCTCCCTCCCTCTTTCCTTGAAGTTCAGGATCTTTTTCGTAGCCCAGATTGTTCTTGAACTCAGGCTTTCTACCTTAGCCTCCTGAGAACTGGCAGTGCAGGTGTGTGGAAAAAGTAGTATCTTTAAAAATTAATGTAAAGTTTGTTTTTGGTAGTTAACCACTAGTAGTATTATAAATATTTTGGTAGTTAACCACGAGTAGTATTATAAATATTTTGGCAGTTAACCACGAGTAGTATTGTTAGTATAAATATTTTGGTAGTTAACCACGAGTAGTAGTATAAATATTTTGGTAGTTAACCACGAGTAGTAGCATAAATATTTTGGTAGTTAACCACGAGTAGTATTATAAATATTTTGGTAGTTAACCACGAGTAGTAGTATAAATATTTTGCTGAAAAATGTGCTTCTTTACAGGAATGTTTATGTTTGTAGCTGGGCTTGCTAGTGTCAGCTCACCATGAGCTTAAGTTGTGTAAGAAGGAGGGAATCTGACTTGACTAAGTGTTTCCATAGGCAAGTCTGAAGTCTGTAAGGGCCTAGCTCACTGTGGGCACTGCCACCCCTTA
>PVIU01032658.1:0-13306 GCA_004026605.1 Ondatra zibethicus | reverse complement strand
CAGCTTCCCGCAGTAGATGAGCAGCTTCCCGCAGTAGACGAGCAGCTTCCCACAGTAGATGAGCAGCTTCCCACAGTAGGTGTGCAGCTTCTGGAGGTACATACCCCAGGTGATTCTAGGAAGGAGAGAACCACTGCCCTTGAAGAAGGAGACAAAGACATGTCATCAGCTAAAGAGCATCAGGAGCCAGAGATTTGCCTTACTATGAGTGAACAGGATCTTAGCAGCTCCCCTAGGCCAGGAGAGACCACAGCCTATAGCTCAGCACATCTTCTTCCTGCTCCCCTGCCTGATGAGGACATGCCTGATGTTCCAGAAGATAGCATTGTGGTCTCACCTCCCACAGCAAGTGTACTATCTTTCCTTGAGCAAGATCAGCCACCAGCTTCTCTTTTGGGTTCAGAGGAAACACATACACTCGAGGAGTGCCACCTGGCTCCCACAGCCAGAAGCACCCCCTTCATCTCTGGAGAAGACAGTGAAGACCTGCTATGTAGACCTCAGTCTTCTCCTGAAACAGTCACAAGAGAAGAGCATTCTCCATGCTCAGAAAATGAAAGTCCTACTGTGGGTTTTGATCCTCCCCTACGTCTAGAACTGTCTGAGCATGACCAAAGCATCAGTACTGAGGCTGAAACTGAAGACATCTCTGGGGAGACACTGTTGCTAGAAGCCGCCCTGCCCCTCCTGGAAAGCAACGTTGTCAGTGATGAGAACCCAAGTGAGCCTGAGGGAGGTGAGCCGGCAAGTCGAGCAGGACAGCTGGAGATGCCTGACAGTGACATAAGATACTTATCAGAAAATGATCCAAGTCAGGCAAATGTTGATTCACCTGAGAATGTGGACAAGAAGAAAAAGGGTAGAAAGCTCCCTGAGGCCTCTGATAGGTGCCTAAGAAGTCAGCTTGTAGAGTCGTCATCTGCTGACAAGTGCCCAGGAAGCCAGGGTTTGGATTCATCCACTGCTTGCCCTGAAATCAAGGTTTCTAAAAATCCTACTGTAAAGCATTCTAAAAGAGAAGGGCACTCTGGTGGGGCAACACCTGAGGGCTCAGTGATTGACAGCATCCATAGAGATGATCTGGAGGACACTGAAAACCCCAATGTCAGTGAACGTTCCTCGGATGAAGATATCAAGCAGGAGAGTGAAGGAGTGGGAGTCATCACAAGGCAGACTCTTAAAAGCCTGCTAGCAAAGGAAGTCAAAAGAGAAGAAAGGAAGACTTCCCCAAGCAGTGACCCCACCACAGTCAGCCAGCCACTGCCTGGGGAGAATCTGGAAATCAGTCTCTGGCCCAAACTAGATGAGAGAGGTGCACGTGTGCCCTCAGAAAGCATTCCTTGTAAGAGGGACCCAGAGCAGGGAAAAGAGAAACCGAGACACGTTGCCATACAGGATGTGGAAGCCGCTGTGAGTGAGGTAGATGCTGAGGACACCCACTCTAAAGATGACGCTGGCCTTGCTACATCTAACTTAGCTGGGATATCAGCCAGTCAGAATGGTGATGCCGCTGGGCCACCAAAATTGGTAACACGGCCTAAGAGATTGCTTTCTTCATCCTACAACCTGAGACATGTTCATTGTGTGGATGCCTTGGACACTACAAAAGTGACTTCTGAGAAAAAAGTCACACAAGTCAACCCAGCACCAAAGGAAAACGAAGCTTCCAAGAGTGTGGAGCCCTTAGATGAGGATGATGCGGACACGGTGGTGGAGGAGCAGACCAAGTTCATGGGATGGTGTGCAGAGGAGGAGAACCAGGAGCTGATCGCCAACTTCAACGCCCAGTACCTGAAAGTTCAGAAGGGCTGGATCCAGTTGGAGAAAGAAGCGCAGCCAACAGCAAGAGCAAGGAACAAGTCCGACAAGCTGAAGGAGATTTGGAAGAGCAAGAAGAGGTCACGGAAGTGTAGGGGTTCATTGGAGGTGCAGAAGTTCTCTCCTGTTCAGATGCTGTTTATGACGAACTTTAAACTGTCTAATATTTGTAAGTGGTTCTTAGAGACAACAGAAACTCGGTCTCTGGTGATTGTGAAGAAACTAAATACTCGTCTTCCAGGAGACGTCCCCCTTGTTAAACACCCTCTTCAGAAGTACCCTCCCTCCACCCTGTACCCCAGTTCACTACAGGCAGAACGCTTGAAAAAACACTTAAAGAAATTTCCTGGAGCCATTCCTGCTAGGAATAATTGGAAAACACAAAAGCTATGGGCTAAACTACGAGAGAATCCTGGCCGGGTAGAACCAGAGGCTGGCAGTGACATCAGCCTCGGCCCTAACAGTGAAGACAGTGTGGAGGAAGTCAGGGAAGGTAGAAATAGCCATCCTCCCACCAACTTGCCTACTCCAGCCAGCACCCGGATCCTTAGAAAGTATTCCAATATTCGAGGAAAGCTCAGAGCCCAGCGCCTGGATAGCTCACTGGGTGGGGCTTCAGAAATTAAGCAGGGCCGAAAGAGCGTGTGCATCAACCCGCTGATGTCCCCGAAGCTGGCCCTCCAGGTGGGTGCAGATGGCTTTCCTGTCAACCCCAAGAGGGCTGACGGAAGCAAGGGGAGAAGAGGGAAGCAGATGTCTGAAACCTTGATTAAAGTGGAAGGTCAGAACAAGCGCAAAAGAGCAGACAGCTATGGCACTCAGGAGGATAAGGACAAGGGGCCAGCAACAAAAGCCAGCAGAGCCCTTTCTGCCAAGAAGCTACCTGCAAAGGACAGAGTCAGCCAACTATCCAGGAAGACGACCTTGAAAGAGAATAAAGTGAGGATCTGTAAAAAAGCTCCCGGGAAGAGCTGCCCACCTTCCAGGAAAGAGAGAGAAGATGTAAACAAAAGGTCTAGCCATCCTGCTGCAGCCTCTGACGTGCTGACAAAGCCTGCGAAACAAAGGGGGACAGGAGAAGCCTCTTCAAAGCCCCCAAAAGCCGGAAGGAGGAGCAAGAAGCTGAGCAGTGGTAGGGGCCGAGCCAGACCCTTGACAAAAAGCCCAGAGAACCGGGCTGCCCAGAGAAAGAGAAAGCTCAAGGCCAAACTGGACTCTTCCCAGGGCAAACGGAGGCGGTTAGATGCCAAGTGATAGCTGGATGGCTCCTGAGAGAGGAACTGACCTACAAAGGAACCTTTTATTTTGCATTAACAAAATCTGCTTTTATAAGCTTATCAAGCCTTTCGTGTTACAGAGAACACCAGTTTGAGATGGCAGAAAATGCATCTCAGTTGGAGAAGGGAACTTTAGAGAGTCCTTCTCCATGGCTAAGGGAAGTTGTACATTATATTCTGGTTGTTCCTTGGGTTTTAAACTTGGAACCAAGCAGTTTTTGTTTTAAGAAGTACAGTGCCTTATTTATCCTTTTTGTTTAAAATTTGACAAAAGCTAAGAAGCTGATGTATGTGACTAAAGGCTTGTATTTTATACTTGACGCACAAGCACTTGCTCTGTCACTGAGGAGGCCACCGCCGCGCATGCGTGAGCGAGCGAGGAGCCGGCAGCAGCTGCCTGTGCGCCCCTGGACAGGTGCACCTTGCAGACCGCAGCACAACTCCCCTCTCTGTCTTGTTTGGGTTTTATTTGAGTGATATTTGAAAGCTGAACCAAATCATTTCTATGGTATGTGGAGAATGCAGGGGATTTATAATTATTATAAAAGATTAATATTTCTGTTTCCTTCTAAAAACTCATATTGTTTATCACCTCTTCATCTTTTTTTTTAATCATTTCAGGTCATGTTCTCTAATTTGTGTGCCCATGGGACAAAAGATGTGCTAGAAACGCCCCCTCCCAAACTGTGTTACTACTAACTGTGTCAGCCTCCAGTTTGGGACCATGCAAGCATGGTAGTACTACTCTATGAGGTTTGCGTTCCATTTTGTTCAAGTTTTTTGTGTATATTTTCATCTTGTAGCTGTCGTTTGACCATTAGAATGAGTTATTCTTTGTCTCGTTTCTTACACAGAGTATTTCCCTATGCAGTGAAAGTCAAATGTTCTTTTCAGCAGTAGGAAAGCTCACCCTTGTGCATGTGCGTCTCGGTGCCTCTGCATGTAGTTGCTGTCCACAAGTGTCAACTTCCCTCTTCCCCACGCAGTGGATCTGTAAGCAGAGTAATTAGCAGTGGCCAGAAAGTAATTCAGTGTCTTCATACACATCCCTAATACCACTTTCACATCAGACTTGGAGCGTAGGTACCAGGCAGCTGAGAGAAGCTGCCCAGAATCTCAGTGGAGCTACACCCCTATACACAGCTGAGTGACATTCAGTTGGGACTCCCTGATGTGAATGAATAGCCTTGCCTGGAGTAGGTGTCTATTCTGATTGATAGTTCCATCCTTGTGGCTAAATGCTTGCAGTGTTGCTCCTCCCCATAGCATGTCACTCTGTCCCATGGCTCAGAAATGAGAACTGCAATAATTGAAAGTGATGATGATTGCCTTTCCTGGGTGGAGCCAAACACAGCCCCATTGGCTTTACTCGGTGCCTATGATGTTGCTCCATTATAACAGTGTGTACTTGACATTTCCATTGGGCCAGTCAGCAAACCACCTGGTTGCTAAAGCATCATTCGGCTTTGACATGTTCTGTAATCATAGGCTTGCATGGACAGCTGCTGCCCTGTTCTTATTAAAAGTTCTTACTTAGGTTGTTTCAGATCTTTTTAGATCAACCCAGATGGACTTCTTTTATATGCAAATCATGATAAAAACAGGCCTTCTACCTATTTTGCTATTGTAAAAGGGTTGCTGCAGATAAGATAATGGAAACTTCTGATAATTGGGTAGGACTGGAGCATTTGATTCTTGAGAAACTGAGAATTGTGTTGAATTTTACAGATAATGAAAGTTGTGCTTTCCTTTTTTTAAAATGTCACCTCTGCCCCATGAACGTTCGTGGATTTTCTCCCTCACTGCCTCCTTCACTCCCCTTACCTTCCCCATCCCCCATTATTCTTTTTATTATTATTTTTTACCTTGACCGTTCACAAGCTACCTATCATAATGAGACTGCTGAGTGCGTGCTCGAAACTCTTTATCAGCATTAAGTTGCACAGAAGCATTAATATGTTTTGAGTAGGTTCATTTAATATTTTAAAAATGGTTTTAAGGCTTAAAAGAGCTTTTCCTATAGTTGTCACTGAATATTGTTGTTGTAGTGACTTAAACAGCCAGGCTTACTAATGTGAGGTGTGTCGATGCCCGTACATATGAGGCGCCCTGGCCACTCCCTTGTAAAGCTTGGGTTAGGTTAGAGGGATGAGTGAGGAATAAGTCAGTGGGACACTTCCAGTTTCAAGTTTACAATTCATTCCATTACTTTCTTGGTGTGTTTTCCTTTTTAAAAACTCACTTCAAGATAGTAGACTGCATTTGCGGGAGCCTTGTGGAAGCGTTTGTTATGTAACGTAACAGTGCAGTAAGCATCTTTAAAATTGGCTTACACTTGATAGTAGTGACTGCATTTATATAGATGCACACTTTACAAAATTAGGACATTTAAGGTTTTTTAATTATTTCACGTTTATTGAACTCATTTTTGCTGATCTGGTTAATTTGTTAATAGAAGAAGAAAAAAAATCAAAACTTGATGGTAGTTCTAAACCTTTCTACACCCATAGCTGGGAAATTGTCCCTTCATCATCTCCAGGCTTGGCTCTGACTCTTTGTCCTCCTTCTTTCCTGTAGCCATTTTCAAATATGACTTCCCACCATATGTGATGCACTCTGTTGCACAGTTTGGATCCTAAGTCTGAAAGGCATTCTGCTCCTGGCCCTACTGTAAAGTGGCTATCTAAGGCTCGAGCTGAAGTTGATGCCAGAGGACTAGTGTTCCCTCTGTTCAGGATCTGGAAGATGTCCACAGAGCTAGCTGAGAAGCTCTGTGTGGCTTCCCTAAAGTGGAGCCTGCTTTGGTGACCCATTTTCTGTCCTGTTAGGCTCCCTAACAGACAGGCCTGCTGTCTCACTGGGGTTCAGAATCTTGCCCAGGCGCTTTCTCTGTTCTAGGAGCTTCCAGCATAGGAATGTTACCTGAGTCTCTTGACCCACAGTTGCTAGTTCCTTGGATTCCCTGGGTTTGGCTGTTTTTATTTTGTTGTTGTTTGGTGGGGTTCTTTACTGAAGATTTGATCCTGTCCTATCTAAACCACAGTCAAGCTGTGGGGTTTGTGCCTCATCATTCTGTAGTGGCTTAGAGAGAAGAGCCATCCATTTCCCCCATGAACCCTCTGCATCCCTAGCACAGGTGAATTTCTCCCTATGCACATAAGTCATCAGCAAGGATCACCTTAAGACAGATGCTGTAAATCAGGATTTGGCCTGTTTCCAGCCTTGTGATGGCTGCTGTACTGAGGGCACAACTGTCACTCATTTATGAGCAGCATTTCTATTGATTAGCAGACCTAAGAGTCCCACAGGAAATGACACCATGCTCTGTGATGCAAACTGGAGATGCTGTGGTGTTGTCGTCAGCAAGTCTATACTTGTCATAATACCAGAAACAGACTGAATTACCCAGAAGCTGTCCAATGCCTGCAGAGCCACCTCCATCTCTTTGGTCTCAGGTCAGCCAGTGCAGGCCTCCTCTTACCCTTGAGCTGTCATAGACATGCAAACTGTGGGCCGGCTACTCATACGTATAAATAAAGTTTTATTAACTTAGAACCATGTCCATTTGCTTATTGGTTGTCCATGGAGCAGATTAAACATTTGGAGAAGCGGTCAGGAAGCCCACAAAGCCTAAAATAGTTACTATTTGTATCTTCGAAAAAGCCGGCCTGCTTGAGAAAATAATCCCTTTTGGGAATAAATCTTCCCCCATTCCTCTTCTGCCTCACACCCTCTGTCTCCCACGCCCCCCATCTCATTTGTCTTGAGCATGTTTCTGTGTGCTCCTGCTGTAGAGACATGTGTCACTGAGACAGTTTCAAAGTAACTCACTCAACTCTTAACAAGCTGTGTGTCTACGTTTAAATCCCTCCCTCTGGCCCCACAATGAAGCCACCACAGCCTATAGACAAGAACCCCTGAACAAGTTGCCTTTGGAGTTCTTAAGTTGTATGGACTATCCCATGTTGCCTCCCGTAGTGTCTAATCATAGAGCTTCACTTGTTTACTAAAATACACCAGGACTGTCCGTGATGAGATTAGCTGCTAACACTTGTGTTGGTCCTGAGATCTCAGTGCCACAGTTAGCTGTGGGGAAGTCTCACAGCATGGAAACAAAAGTCTGGCGACAGCCAGTGTATTACCATTGATCTGTTTTCAGTCACATACTTTCAAAATAATTTTATTAAAGGCAAGTGAATAATAAAAAATGGTAGTTTTTGAACTGCTATAGGAAAAAAAAAGACAAAAATTCAAGCATGTTAACCTGAGTATGACCAAGGAATTTGGGGTTGTATCTTTACATCAAATCCATTCAGCTTCCAGAGTGTTAGTCCTCCCCTCCCCCAAAACTCAAATAAAAGTCTCTATTCTGCATTCCAGAATGAGGTTGAATGTCATGTCAAAAATTTACAAAATGGGGACCTTGTCTCCTAATTAGTGGACAGTGCTGAAGATTGTACTCTGGCCCTGATATAAGCTAGGCAGACCTTCTACCACTGAGCTACAACCCTTGCCCAATTATTTTGAATTCTTCCCTGTTGTTTTGTGTTTTCTTATGACACTATCCACTGAAATGCTAGAATGCTTGAAATATGAAATCACATCTTTGTATGTGTTCCCAAAGCAGTCCTCATATCCATGCCGCAGGTATTTTTCCCCTAGGCTTGCTCCCAAATCCTTTGCAAAGAAAGACTTTTAAAAACTTAAAACCAGCAGAACTAGGAAACTAGCGTTTTGAGACAGCTTTCAAAATGATTCACCTACAAGGGATGGATTGGAGGGCCAGCTACTTGGCAGCATCCCATTCTTCTGCACCCAAGGGACTACCTGGTGAGCAGTATGCAAAAGCTGTCCTTAATCATGCTTTTGTCTTTGGAGTTGAGACCATTGCCTCCTCTATGGAGTCCTCGTTTCCCAAGCTTTAGGATGGCGTCTTTCAGTGCCCTGGGCCCAGCTCTTCCTCTAGCAGACAGGCAGCTGCACAGACTTGTGTGCCAAGGAAGGAGACCCTGAAGCTTCCACACCCTGTGGGCCTGGCCTGTTTGACAGGCTGTGCCGCTTGTAAGCCTCTTGAAAGCATAGACTGCCTGCCTGAAAGAGTATCCAAGTGCCCGTGTTATTAGAATACCCCAGAAGCTGGGTGAGTGGGTTTACACTTTTTGAATTGGACAAGCAGAGATAATAAAACAAGTAACAAACTGTATGTGGTCCACACTACCTAGAAAGCTTATTCCTTGACCTTTTTAGGCCAGTGTACTGATTTTTGCAAAAAGTCATTATCAAATTGTGTGGGTGGTTAGGCACATGTTTTCTTTGTGCATATAGGCCAGCATTGCTATAGTCCGTTGGGTATCTTGCTTGTCTATCTCAGCACACAGCTGGCTTTGTGCTGCATCATTCCTGATTGTGTTTATAAGGAAGAAGGAGAGCATCTCTGCTCATTAGATACTTGCTGATGAGTTGCAGAATCACCATATCTACTAGGGTCTAGTTTAAAGTACAGTCTCGTAAACATGCAGTCATCTTTGTTAGGCATCACAGTGAACTTGACTGATGGAGACATTCCACCAGCAGTGCTTGGCACATGCTGATTTCCAGTGAACTTAGAGCCTGCAGTAGTGCCTCTCTCTGAAAGCATAGGAACTGGTAGTTTCACACCCATAGTCCTCATTTTTCTTCTGTACATAGGATATGTGCAGGTTTACAGTTCTCAAGTTTGGTCGATACCTGTGAATACAAGTGGCTGATCTTTGCGTGTTTGAAACCTGAGTCCAGGCCACACATTTTTGACATGGCCAGTGTGCCGATGGCACCTCGTCCATGCACCAGCAGCTTTAGGCGAGACAAATTCAGGGCTCTCTTGGTTAGGCCTGGAACTCGGTCAAGCCTGAAGCAGCTCCTCTTCTGGGGAGTCATCCTTGGTACCTTGCCTTTCCTTTTCCCTCCTGCCTACGCCTCTGGCCCCCTCCTGGGTGGCATCTTCTCTGGGACACCCCCCGCAAGTGCTTCTCTGAATGCATACATGCCACAAGAGAAGAATTTCTCTCATTGCTAGATTCTCACAGTGTTTAGTGGGCTGTGTCTGAATGCCCTTCAGTGATCACCTTTTTACCACTCCTGTTGGTACCATGATGTACATCTTGTGTTGTGTTGTAGTTAGAGCTGTATGTAGTGTTCGGAAGCATTTATGGTAAAGATACTATACAAATAAGATTGGCATAATTTTGTGTATTTATACCACAGGTAGGGATTATTGCTAGAGCCACTGTATCTTAGGGTAATTAATTTCACTAGTGGCTTCTGCATTCTTAGTTGTTCTAGGAGACTGTATAAGTGACTGATTTCAAATATATAGAGTACATATTTATACACACCATTGTGGAGTTTATTTTACTGTGTAAATAGTGATATTTTCCTGTTCAAATGCTTCTATACAAAGTATTTATTTTAACAAAATTAGTTAATTGTCAAAAGGGCTTTCCAAAAACTTCTTGCCGTTTGTTCTCCCAACTCCCATGCTCAGCCATCAACCCCCTAAACATCACAGTAATGGCAGGACGCTGTGACCTTGAGCGCCTTTCTGTATTTGGGTAGACATAACATAGACTGGGAACCTTCATGCTGCTCCCACTGATGCTCCATTCCAGATCAGAGTGGGACTTCAAGGACTGTAACTTTGCTCAGCCCAGCATTGGGGCTTCCCCCAACAGCCCAGCTCACACATGCACCATTAGTACGTTCAGCTGTTCACTTCCATGACCTATGCAGGAAATTGACCTTGGTTGTAGTCCCATGGCAAGCAGCCTCATGCCTATGCAATGAGAAGAAACTACTGTGGTTGCCAGTATGAGTTCTAGTCTGACTGTCAGAATTTATGAGAGTCACCCTTTCACACATCCATAGGAGACACCACCACCTTCTAGTCTGACTGTCAGAATTTATGAGAGTCACCCTCTCACATCCGTAGGAGACACCACCACCTTCTGCATATTGACAACACTTGAGAACACCTTGGCTTTCCTCCTCACCCTTCCCATCAGGCATCTGTGCAAATGTGGCCCCGGCCCACCCATCTGGAACCCATGGTTCTAAAATGTATTCGGCTGTACTTCTCAGGAGTCCTGGTCTGCAATTCAGAGCACCCTAGATGTCATGGTTATGCATGGCTCTTTTCCCTGTGCCTCATCCATGGGCATCGTGCCAGGATGGCTGGATTGACCTGTAGCTCCAGGACTAATAGGGTGCTTGGAGACCAGGTATGTAGGGATTACTGTCATCCATTTGAACTGTACTTTGCATATTTCCTATGGCCTTCCTTTGTCTTTTCTAAACAAGGAAGGCTCTTGAACAGCGATGCTGGAGAATGTTTTTCTAAGATGCTATTTGTAAGCAAGTCTGATTTTGAGATGAAATGTGAATGGGTAGCTAGGTGCCAGGGAATTTAGCACTGAACTAGACAGTCAAAACTTTTTTAACTTTTGCAGAAAGTAGATTCTGTTCTCATCTAAATGTTCACAAGATGTAATGCTGTAAATAGTTTTCTAAAAATATTTATTACACATGCTGTATACAGACTCATGTTCTGAATGATGTTGGTTTGCATTGTATTGTAGAAGAATATATTTTGAGTAGTGAACTTCTTTCGTAACACAGTTCACTCATGGAGAAAGAAATGAAACCAGCAGGTTGAGAGCTGTGTGGGGCATTTCATCTGTAATGCACCATCCAATCCAAGCTTTAACTGCCCCAATTCTCATCTGGTTGTGTTATATATTATATATAGATATATATACAGATGTACAGTAAATTGGTCAGTGCCTGGGTCTGCAGAGCAGATTTCCAGGTGTCCTTTCTGATGTGTTTCCATAGCAATATGACCCCAGGTGCTGACCAGTCCTGTTGTCTCAGAGGATCGGGTTGGGGGACAGCTCTTGTGAAGCCTCTTGCCTTTCCTAAGAGGCTACTTTACTTGAATTGTTGCTTCTGTTTCTTCTGCACGCTCCCATGTCACAAAACTATAATAGTGTGTGGGAACTCTCCCAGCACCAGACACATCAAAAGTGGACACGCCAATCAAAAGGTTAGTGATTTCCCAGGAACTTGTAGTTTGCAGAACAGATGAGACAAAGCTCATTTGGCCATAGAATAAATGTAAGGAATTTTTACCTGAGAAACATGTGGCCTATTAAATTTCCCCCTGCTCTGTCTGACTTACCTTTAGAAACCAGCCTATGTCCTGCCTTCTGCCTCTCTGCCTCAGCTCGAGATGTCCATGGTCCCTAGAGTCTAGTTAGGCTCTTAGTGTGTCCGACTCTGTTGAGCAGCCTTTCCTTGTGACCGTCCTAAACTTACTGAAACAGATACCCACACCCAGATAACCACTGTTAAAAATGATGTAGCTTTTTAGGCTTTTGGAATATGTCTCTCTCTTTTTTTATTTTTTTATATTTCTGATGGTGTTTGGGATTCGCTAGTGTTTTTTAAACTGAAGTGGGTGCATTAAGGTAAACTTTCCACTGCTGCACCCAAAAGTATGCAGAGGAGAGAACTTGCCCTGCATTGTGTTGTTGGGGAGGTGACTACTTACGGTGGGAGGGGGGGAGGGTCTTGTAGATTATACACGAAGGTGAAATAGAAATTCTGGCTGGAGCTTTCCTAAGTCTTTGGTATTTTGTAATGAAAATCCCCACATTAGCCTCACTTAATCTCGATGTAAGCCTGCTGTTTACCCTCAGGGAACAAGTGGTTTTCAAAATTGAGCTCCTCCAAGGTCCGGGACCAGTGCCTGTGTACTCTGGTCATCTTTGTGATCTCATGGCATTATTTTCTCATATGCATTACAACATAAGACGTTCAACCCCACCCTGTATGAAAAGCACAGCCCAGCGCCCTAATTTAGGCTAGTGTCGATGCCTTTGAGGGGCCTGGGGGGCCTAGGAGGCCCATGCAATTTAACTGAAGCTCAGGTGTGCATTGGATTTTGCTTCTATTAGGCCACAACCCTTCAGAATTGAGTTTAGGGCAGGGGCTGCAGATCCAGCTCCGGTTCAGGGAGCTGAGTCTCCACCATTCCTCAAGTTTTTACTGGTCCCTCCTGGTGTTGTTGCTGAGGTCAGTCTTGTAGGTGTTTGGATGTGCTCCTTTCTGCTGTCTTGTGCGTCTTAGCCAGTGCTCCAGATGCCCAAGAGTGGGGCCCGCAAAGGGTTGACCGCCCTGACCCCAGCACCTTCCAAACTAGTGAAGTGAGAAGAGTCTGCAGATGCCACCTGGCGGAGCGGCTCGCACACCTTGGCCTGGATTCCACTGTTAGTGAGCGTAGAAAAGTACTGTGTCTTTAACAGATGAAAATTCAATGTATGCTGTGAATTTGTTGGTTTGAAACATTGAAAATTTTTCATTAGACAATGTTTACATACCTCACCTGAAGAACCTTTGAGAGTGTATATATGAAATTTAAAAATATATTAAGTTGCTTTAAAACAGTATGTATAGCTATAAAAGTTGGAGTTATTTTAACTTTGAGTATGTACCAAGTCTCTTAAATATTTGAAATCTTGTAGACTTTTTGTGCTTCTGTGTTTTGCTTTTCCTGTTGGACCACATAGATAACTGTGTTCTTGTTACTGATAAAGGGGCCCACACTGAAGTTCAAGTGGAAGGATTTCCTGTGGTGGTTAGGAGTTTCTGATTTGGTTTTGAGGGAATGGGGTGTAGAGCTAGAGGACAATGTG
This sequence comes from Ondatra zibethicus, assembly GCA_004026605.1. Classification (NCBI taxonomy): domain Eukaryota; kingdom Metazoa; phylum Chordata; class Mammalia; order Rodentia; family Cricetidae; genus Ondatra; species Ondatra zibethicus. Next base: position 480 of record PVIU01032658.1, on the reverse strand, counting down.
TGGGAGGGATTACTCTAACATTGACATCTATTCTGTGAGCTTTTTCAAGGCGCTTATTTTATTGCAGCGTATTAAACTTCTTTGATATTAAAGTGTGTGTGTGTAATCACTGGAGAGAGAACAGAATACAGCACAGCCTCATGCCCCACTGGTACATGGCTGGAAGCAGAATGTGTAAGCCATAGGACTGGGCATAAAGAAACATTGTATGCACTACCCTAAACCATCATGACTGACTTCAGGGGAGAAAATAGAGTGGAAACAATGTGGAATCCCAGGTGACAGGACAGGGAGGGAACAGGACAGGCAGTGCTGTCCAGTCCTGTGACCTCTGTTGGAATATGGCAGAACACAAACTTTGCCTTTGCCAGGATTTCTGCTATGATCTGCTTCGTTGAATCCTTTTTGTCTCTGCTGGAAGTGGGTCTATTCAAGATCACCACCGAACCAGTCCATCCCACAGCTACACTCAGTCACGGT
>PVIU01032657.1:0-13321 GCA_004026605.1 Ondatra zibethicus | reverse complement strand
AATTTGCTTGGACTGCTCTTCCAGATCACCATTCATGCCGGTATCCAAAGTCTCTGGCCTACATGGGCACCTATTCTCTCGAGTGCATACCCACAACACATACATACTCAATACGACCTTTAAAAAGTATGTAGGGAGATGACCACTGTGTTAACTTCTTAAAGCACAATCTTTCACACTCCCAACAGCTCTGATAAGGCTCTGCTGGTATCCATCGCACATAGTTAGGAGTCTGTCAACTTGATAAGATTCATAAACATGGAAATATCATTGCAAATTCAGATTGGAATATCACTTAACTCCAAAGCCATATTTTTTACCTACTGTACCGTCTTGCCTTCTTAAAAAGCAAATTATTTCCTACTGAATAAGTGGGTGGTGTGAATCCAACACTGTCGCTAACAGAGTGCAAAAGCCACTGGAGGGCTTCTGTACAACATGTGCAGTGTATAGACATTATCATCTTAGAAATACGGATATCTCTTCACCAGATAACTTTCTGCTAATTTTTCCCTCTGGAAAGCAAATTTAGAATTTTGTGGCTTATTTTGTCACGATTTGGAGAGAGTTTTCTCAATGTTCTGGTACAGCAGGGCATACTTCAGTTGTTATGACCCAGAGCTGGAGAGATGGCTCATTATTTGAGAGTATGGGCTGTTCTTGCAGAAGACCCAGGTTTAGTTCCTAGCCACTCACCTAATGCTCATAACTGCCTGTAACTCCAGGTTCAAGGAATCTCATGCCCTCTTCTGGCCTTGTAGCCAGGCACACACATGGTACACAAACATACATGTAAGCACTCATACAAACATATAAGATAAAAGTAAATAAGCCTTTAATAAATAGATAAATTGCTTTGATCCTTTGTTATGTTTCTCTTCCATGTTCCAGAATCTTGTATCCACTTATATATTGTGTGATATTAGGGGCAGTAAAGAAAAAAAAGCATAGACTCTTTTATGTGCTATGGTGGTGTATGTTTGATTTTTAACAGATAACTGTAATAATATTGGGGGAAATTTTGATGTCTATTTTATTACATGTTTTCTAGTATGGTTCTTGCCCATTTTTTCTTTAAAAACCCGTATTTCAAAAATAAATCAAATAAAGAAACAATTTTCAAAGAAAAAAATCAGTTTATATTTAAGTCATAATCAAAGCTTAATTTTATCTAAAGTATAGAAGGATCTGAAATTAGAGACTGGGGACTGAAGTAATGACTCAGTGGTTGAGCCCTCTGGATGTATAATCATGAGGACAAAAGTTCAGAACCCAGTATCCAAGTAACAAGCCATAAACACCCCACAACTGCCAGTAACTCTAGTCCCAAGGGATCTTATATCCTATTTAGGCCTCTGTGCACAGTTATATATATAATATATATATATATGCACTCACACAGACACACACACACAAATCTTAATAAACAAATTAAACAAACTAAGCTATAGAAATTCTACTATAAGTAAAGCATATGAGAAGCTTGTTGACAGAAAAATATCTTTGTTAGCTCTGTGAAACAATGATTAGTCGTGTTGCAATATAAACACCAATGCATATCTATCAGACTTACAAATTTCCCCAAAGTCTGCAAAAATGCTACTTGGATCAGGCTCTGGCTAATGGGCCCATGAACGCATCACTAGTGAGAATATGAAATGGTCCAAACACAAGGAAGGAAAATGTTGCAATATCTTAAACATTTGGTGTGCCGGTGTTGACCAAGTTGTCCTACTCATGGTGAGTTACTTTTTTATTGCTTTGACAAAACACCTTGCAACTTATAAAGAAACTTATTTCATTAACCTTTTGGTTTCAGAGGGTTAGAGTCCATGACAGAGGAGCAAAGGCAAGGCAGCAGAAACAGTTGTGAGCTCATATATTGACTGAGATCAGGAGCCAGAGAGAGATGGCATACTGAAAATGGCACAAGTATTTGAAGCCAGTGACATGTTTCTTCTAACAAGGCCACAACTCCTAATTCTTCCCAAATAGTTCTACCAACTAGGGACCAAGTATTCAAGCATAGGAGTCTATGGGACCATTCTCATTCAAATTTCCAGCCTATTTAAAGGACAAGCTGGCAATATGTAAAGAGACTTATCCACATGACTATATCCTGTTATATTACTTTAGAAGCTGGAGTGAAAACAGCCAAGAATCCAGTAAAAACAGTACTGAATAAACTTTAGAACACCGATTTAGCACAGGATTACATGACCATAAGAATGAAAGAAAATATATTATAAAGTGAACCCCAGCTATCTTGTTAAATGAATGAAGAAGTCAAGGAGGTGAAGTGTGCTGACAGCGTGCTTTCATTCCTTAAGTGCATGGAATGAAAGACTGCATACACATTTGCTCATTAGCACACCAAAGTGTAGATACCAAGACCTCTCATACACTAAGACAGGTGCATACGCACCCATCTGAAGTTATTCTATGTGTTACCTGTAGAATAAGAGAAAATACATGGTGAGCATGGATAAGGAGAAAGCAGAGATGCAGTTGATCTACAGGATTTTAAAAACTTTTTACTTTAGAACCACTGAGTATTTTGTATATTTTAAAAGTAACTTTAACACTTGCCTCTTACATAGTCTTATATGCTAAGGTGAATGAACATAATTGTATTTCAGGTTGTGAATAAAGACTCAGAAATTAGTTAGACCATGTCTTCAGAGCTAGCCTTCATATTTCTTCACATGGAACATACTCTAAGGACAGACAACACAGCAATGCAGTTTTAGGCTTTTTTTAGTGATCCCGTTGTTCACAATAGCATTCATGGGATTATTTTTTAATAGGTCTTTTTTTTTCTTTTTATTACTTAAAAAAATACCAATCCAAATTCCCACTCCCTCCCCTCCTCCCGTCCTCCCAGTCCCTCCCTCTCCCTTCACAGACCCTCCTCCCACCCCTCCAACCCTAGGGGAGTGCCATGCACCCTGCCTTGTGGAAAGTCCAAGTCCCTCCCTACTACATCTAGGATGAGCAAGGTTTACATCCAAAGAGACTAGGATCCCAAGAAGCCGGTATATGCAGTAGAGACACATCCATCAGTGTCACTATCAGTGACCCCTCAGTCTGCCCCAGCTGTCAGCCCCCTTCAGAGGGGCTTGGTTGTTCACATGCTCGTTCACTCCCAGTCCAGTTGGAGTTGGTGAGTTCCCATTAGTTCAAGCAAACTGTCTCAGTGGATGACCCCCTCATGGTCTTGAATTCCTTGCTCATACTCTCACTCCTTCCACGCTTCAACTGGATCTTGGGAGCTCAGTCCAGTGCTCCGATGTGGGTGCTTTTGAATTAGGGGCATAGATGTTCAGGACTGAGACTTCATCTTGATGAATTGTTCCTGTTGTGAGTATAAAATGTCCTTCTCTATCTCTTCCGATTGACTTTGGTTTGAAATCAATTTTGTTAGATATTAGAATAGCCACACTTGCTTGTTTTTTAGGTAGTTTGATTGGAAAACCTTTTCCTAACCCTTTATAACCCTTTACTCTGAGGTAGTGTCTGTCTTTGAGGTTGAGGTGTGTTTCTTATAAACAGCAGAATGTTGGATCCTGTTTACATATCCATTTTCTTAGCCCGTGTCTTTTTATAGGTGAATTGAGACCATTGATATTAATCGATATTAATGACAAGTGGTTGTTAGCTCTGGTTATGTTTTGGTAGTAGTGTTTGTGTGTTTCCCTTTTTTGGGTTATGCTGGTGGGGGGTTATCAGATGCCTTGGTTATTGTGGGTGTAGTTAGCTTCCTTGGGTTGTGGCTTTCCTTCTGGTACTTTCTGTAAGGCTGGGTTTGTGGATACGTATTGTTTACATCTGTTTTTGTCATTGAATATCTTGTTTTCTCCATCAATGGTGAATTAACGCTTTGCTGGGTACAGTAGTCTGGGCTTGCATCCGTGGTCTTTTAGTGTCTGCAGCACATCTATCCAGGACCTTCTGGCTTTCATGGTTTCCATAGAGAAGTCAGGTGTAATTCTGATAGGTTTTCCTTTATATATTACTTGATCTTTGTCTTTTGCAGCTCTTAATATTCTTTCTTTGTTCTGTATGTTTTGTGTTCTGATTTTTATATGGCAAGGGGATTTTTTTTTGATCCAGCCTATTTGGTGTTCTGTAAGCTTCTTGTACCTTCATAGGTATATCCTTATTTAGGTTGGGAAAGTTTTATTCTATAATTTTGTTGAATATATTTTCTGTGCCTTTGAGCTGGAATTCTTCTTCTTCTTCTACCCCTATTATTCTCAGGTTTGGTCTTTTCATGGTGTCCCAGATTTCTTGAATGTTTTGTGTTAAGAATTTGTTGGATTTAGTGTTTTCTTTGACCAAAGAGTCTATTTCCTCAATAGAATTTTCAGCGCCTGAGATTCTTTCTTCTATCTCTTGTATTCTGTTGGTTATATTTGTCTCTGTAGTTCCTGTTTGTTTACTCAGATTTTCCAATTCCAGAGTTCCCTCAGTTTGTGTTTTCTTTATTGCCTCTATTTCAATCTTCAAGTCTTAAAATGTTTCCTTCACCTGTTTGTTTGCTTTTTCTTGTTTTTCTTGGATTTCTTTGAGGGATTTATTAATTTCTTCCAGCTTTTTGTTAGTCTTCTCCTCCACTTTTTTAAGGGAGTTTTTCACTTCCTCTTTAAAGGACTCTATCATTTTCATTAAGTAACGTTTAAAGTCGTTTTCTTCTCTATCTTTTTGGTTAGGATGATCAAGTCTTCTGTTGTGTGTCCTCTGGGTTCTGGTGGCACCATGTTGCTTTTTAGGATGTTGGAGGAGTTGTTGCATTGGCGCCTTCCCATCTCTTCCTTCAACTCTTATGTCTCTTATGTCCACCAAGTATTGGTCTCCATGGAGCTGGCAGGGAATGATGCATGGGGGTGGGATAGATAGCTGTCTAGAAGCCCAGCTCCATGCTGGCTGCTAGGAATGTGGAAGGCACCTGGAGGTGGGGGGTCCCTGGCCTTTCTCCCATGTGGAGGTTTTAGGGAGTTGGGGGTCTGGTGTCCCAGGGCCACTGATGTCTCACCTTTCATGTCCAGCAAGTATTGGTCTCCACAGAGCTCGCAAGGAACCCATTCATGGGATTATAATGGGATTTTCTTCATGTTTTTTGTAACCTATGCCAAAGAACTTATTATCTTGGCCTATTTAAGAACTTTAATTTTGGGCGTGGATAAAGAAAATACATATATACATACATTTGCATAAAATTTCTATAATCTCTATTTTAAGTAGAAGATATATTATGATGAGTTAAATATTGAATGCAATTAGAAAACTGGAAGTCAGCAGACATCACATTAATTGATACAGGTCAACTTCAGCAAAAGATGCTAAAAGTAATGGGCGAAATGTCCATAACACCAGAAAATCAATGTAGTCTCCAGCTGTCCACCCAGGTACTTATCGATGAGAGAAAAGCCTTGAGTTCAGTTTGGAGAAAACAGAAGCCACTGTCTAATACTAGTGACGGCCGTCAGTGCAGCCAGCGACGGGAAGGCAAGGCCAGCACTGTGCGCTTTTCCATGTGGCTAGCATGTGTTAATTTGCTGTTTTTATTCCAAAGAATGCCTGACTTGAGAGTGAACACAAGGGAACATTTGCAATACACTACCTGGAATATTTTCCAAAAATACATTTTAATTCTTAAAAAAATGTGGAGGTTACAAACATCAGAGACACTGAAACCTGTTCAAAGCAAAAGGAAATTTAAAAAGGTATGTTTGAATTCCACGTATGACTTAGAATTTTCATTTCTACCGAGCAATCTTATTCAGATAATTCAAATAATTAAGTTGTCAATTACCAATTATTAATTATTAGTTCCGAATGTCATGAGGCAGCCATGTTAGAAAATGTTCTATACTTGAAAGTACTTAGGGAAAAAAATCATCACATCAGAAATGGTTCTAGGAACATTTTGTAATATAAGCTGTATATATTTTATATCCATAAACATTATACAATATATGTAAATGATAAAGCAATGTGACAGGCAAAATAGCAACTGAGAGATTCAAACAACACTGTTGTTAAATTAAGTGAAACTTGAACAATCCTGATGAGTGGTAGAAAGTGTCTCTTTATGCTTTCTTCTCCCAGGAAGAAGACTTTTTTTTTCTTTTGAGACAGGCTCTTAACCATGTAGCACTGGTTGGCCAGCAGCACTCTATGTAGACCAGGATGGCCTCAGACTTAACGATCTGCCTGCTTCTTCCTGAGTGCCGGTATTAAAAGTATGCACCACTAATCCTGACAGGGAAGAATATTTGAAAAGCATATTTGTTAGTTGTATCAACTATTCTAACTCAATAGCCATTAGTACCTCTAGTGCAGAGGTTCTAGCCTGTGAATATTTCACATTACCAGTAAGTGAAGCACCTCAAAAGAGCGGCTGCTTCCAGGTCTTGGGCAGAGGATATACAAAAGACACTGTATTGAGCCTCACTAAGATGGACAAACTACTAAGGATGACTCCGATTGGCTCAGGAGCTAACTAGAATTGTCTCCTGCTGGGGAAAGTTGAGAAACTGGGACATGAGTAAGAATAATAACTCAGATGCTGTGAGTGATGCCAGAGCTTACAAAACCCATATTTTCATCAAAGACTTCCTTAATCATCTTTAAGGACATAGGGATCCACAACTGTTATTTTTAAAGGCCAACTGGAACAAAGGGAAAGAATAAAGCTATGAGTTGTTTCTTCAGGGTAATCAGTATCTGCTGACAGTATTTCTCCTCTTTATGGAAGTATTCCAGTAAATAAATATACATGGAATTACAAAATTAGTCACAATTTTGTTATTTATGCTGATGAATTAATGGATCTAAGCAAAATACTCAGAACTGCCTGCCTCACTGATGAACAGTACTTGGGAGGTCATGTGTCTTGTGATGAAAATAAACCCATTCTCTCTGAGCCATATGAGCAGAGAGAAATAAGTTCCCTAAGACAATCTGGGAAATTTTGAAAATAAATATTGACTAGTATTAAAGAATTATTGTTAACTTATGTTAAGTAAGATAATTGAATTTATTTACAACATGCTTTCATCTAGATCTTACTGAAAATCTGCCAAACCACAAGGGAGAAGGAACATCTTAAGCCACATCAGAGTTTGAAAGAGAATAATGTAGCCTGTGTAGTACTCACAGGAAAATCTCACCACTTCAGAGTTTTAGAGCAATAGCATTATTACAAGAAAAAAATTACCCTGAGTAAGAGAATTCTAATTAACAGGAAAGTAAAAGACAGTTGGTTGTAATATATGGAGACTGCTGAGATCCTGCCTTCAACAAACAGATAACTTCCCTAAAATTATCTGGAAATTTTTAAAACTAAATATTGAAGGCTATTAAGTAATTATTGTTCAGTTATGTTAAATAGTATAATAGAGTTTATTTACAAACAGCCACTGTGTTAATTTAAATACTAGAATATTACAAGTGAGGCTTGCATATGATCAGAGCAGGAAAGGAGGATGTGACAGGTATGGGAGACGAGGAGGATTGACTTTGCAGTAAGTTGATGATTGATGAGAAAATGTGTGAGTATTAAGACGCTTATGTCTGTTACATTTGAATTGGTGTGAAAATGCCTGCAATGGGAGTAAAATGTCTTCTGTCATGTGTAAAAGCAGAAAGTAGGGGTAGGGAAGTAGGTGATACACCCCGCAGCTGTTGGGTGTACCATTCCAATGGCTCTCCAGAACCTAGTGAAGTGATTGTGTTTTTCCTGTGAGATAAATGGGGAAATGAAGGTTGGGATGGTTAGGTGATTTGTTCTGTATCTCCACGCTGGGACTTAATAAACCTGAACTAGACACCAGCTCCTGGCCTGGTGACCCCAAATTCAGGCATATTCTTCATTACAAAATGAGGGATTCTGAAAAGCACTTAAATGTGTTATCTTAATATTACTAGTGATATTTAATTCACAAAAAATTTATCCTTTAAAAAGAGCATACCTTAGTGGTTTATAATTTCTTCAAAAATTCTGCAGCCATCACCATAAATTAAGTATGGTATATGTTTTATCGTTCCTGAAGAAATCCCTGTATTTAAGGGAAGTTACCTCCAAATTCGTCTTACTTTTCAGCTCTAGATCAAAATGAGTCTATTTGGCATCTGTAATAGATTTTCTTGTTCTGTAAACGTAGCACAAATCATATAATAGGTAGTTACTGTCTATTGTGACTGTCTTCCTTCTGTTAGCATGACGTCTTCAAGGTTCAGCCATGTTGTAGAAGTATCAAGATTTCATTTGTTTTTCTTACTGAAATGTTTTTCTTACAAATGAATGGAATGGGGATGCCACATTGTACTTATTCATTTATACATTATTGAACATCTACTTATTCATTTATACATTATTGAACATCTGAAGCTCTCCTCTTCAGTAGCTTCAAATGGTGTTTTATGAACGCTCATGTTCATGAATGCTGGGCCATACAGTAACCCTGAAACTTTTGTGGAACTGTTTCTACATAAGCCAGACCATTTCACCTCACTGCTAGGAAGTGGGCTGGCTCCGTTTTCTCCGTGTGTTCTCCATCATACATTGTTTTCTCTATGAAATCAGAGCCATCCTTATGAGATGGAGTTTTGTTACGTCATGTTATTTATTGTTGTTTTTACTTCATTTCCCTGACAATTGGTGCTGATAATGTATTATTGAGTCATTATTACCCAAATAAAGGTCACTCTTCCACTCATCTGACATTCATTTAATATCCTCAAGAAACAACAGGTCGAATACTGAGGTAGCTGGCGGAGTTGTGCTGGGAAGAGGAACATCTTTTCCCCATCACCTCACTGTCCGACTGACATGGGAGCAGCACCAGTTGACTACCAGGCATGGAAGTTATCAGAGGAATACAAGAATGTGGGAACCAAAGGAAAAATGTCAAAACTAAACGTCAATGAGCATGTGCCGCCGTTTTACAAAAATAAAGAAATAAATAAAACTCAGATATGACATACAGTACAAAGCATGAAGGGCAATTATAGGAAATACCTAGGTGTGTAGCATATACCCAAAGAGTAAATCTCTTCTGAGAAACACAGGAGAAAGTTCTGTGCAACTGCTTTATGTTGTCCTCAATGTGATTTTATTCTCTTGCTTTTCTCTCCTTCCCTCCCCTCATTATTTTCCCACATCTTTATTTATTATTTCTCTTTGAGAGGTCTCTCTATGTAGCTCTGGTGATCCTTGTACTCTCTAAGTAGACCAGGCTGGCCCCAAACTCACAGAGATCAAGTATCTCTGCCTCCTGAATGCTGGCATTAAAGGCATGCATCACTACACCAAGCTCCTACATACCTTTCTAACATATTTCCTGTTTACCTAAGGTTACGATTTTCATAAATGGTGTTTTATTCCAAACATCTCTTTTTTTTCAATTTTCTCTTTCAAAAAATATGGCACTGTGGCCATGGGTGTTTCTATTTCCTTTTCCGTGTAAACAATGGTATCCTTTCGGCACAGAATTAGAAACAGACTCTCGGGGCAGCATGGCCTGTACTTCCTGTGCCTTTTCGCCTTCACTATATGGGTGACATTCTTTTATTAATAAGTGTTTGAGTCTATTTATATTTCTACCAACAGTTCAATATAGTACTCTTCTCCTGTGCAATCTACTATCAACATTATAATAAAAAAAAATCTCATAGACTTGACTGACAATCTTATCACATTTAACAAAGTCTAGTGCCAGATAGTATTTTTTTACATATTTTTCTCTATGAGTTTATTATACATTCTAGATGTTGGCTTCTGTGTGCTACATGTTTCTCATGTACATCCTTTTATTTTAAGCAATGCCATCATGTTCTAAATTGTGTTTACTGTTAATGGAAAAATGACCATTTTCTGAAATATTGACATTTTGCTAAGAAATCCATTCTTACATGGAATCATTAAAACACTAGTCCTAAAAGTTTCCTCTTCAAGTTTTTTTTTTTTTTATCACAAATAGGTATTTGATCCCCCTAAATTATTACTGTTCGGTGTAACAAAAATGCAAGGATTTCCCCCGTATGGAGAAAAACTTTCCTAGAATCATTGAGCCGGCCACATCTGGACCCACTGCTTGGTTCCATTGGCCTCTCTGCCAATTTTCTGTTGCTGGAGTGGGTTTGGCTTAGCACGGGCTTTGCTTAGGTGTGTGTGGGAGAATTGGCATCTTCACTGAGTCAACCATGAACATTCTCTCCATCAACTTAGCTGACATTTGATCAGCTTGTAGGAAAGCCATATGTTAACCTACATTTGTCTCTGAAATTTCTTGGGTTTTCCATATAAAATAAACATATATGAATGAGGACAGTTTTATTTCTTTGTTTCTATTTCCTGATAGGGCTAGTGTGGGGATAACCTTATTTCTGTTCCCATTAGGGAAAAGGTAAAATGAGGTGTATCACACCAAAAAAGAGTCACTGGTTGGTGGCACATTGGGATGTGGGCTCTTTATCTGTGCCCAGGTGGTGAGAATTGGATTCCATGGTAGTCCCAACCTACAGTTTATGGTTCTTGTTTTCACCATGTAGGAGTTTCTTCTTTTCTTATCAACCTTAGGAGAAGGTAAAAAAAGAAGCCACTGAGCAATTCTCTCTACTTGCTCCCCGACTGCAGGAAAATGGGTTTACAGTTTACACCCTAAATAATCTCAGTCTCTTTTGTTCCAAACATTCCATCTACACCAAATAGATGGTTCTTCATATCTTATTTCATGTCCTTCCTTGTGCCATATTTATATCTACAAATCTTTTCATGGTTGCTCCTTTATTATGGATATAATGACCAGTACTTCATTAGGTGTTTTGAGACATCACCTTTAAATAACATTGTTTTAATTTGCAGAGTTTTCTAATAAAGGGTCTTATAGTCATATCCTTGACATTTTCTTTACCCTCTAGATTTGTTTATATGAAAAGACCTCAGTTTAACATTTAGTGAGAACTTCAGTTTATATAAGATCTTCGCACATCTGGAAAGACCGGTGGTGATAAACTTGGCCACATTCAACATTTTCTTAAAATTTATCTTACAAACTGGTCGGTTATTTTCTCTGTCCATCTTCTTGAAACAACTTGCAAGGAATTAGGCATAAACTGATGGTGATTACAATATTTTCTCTAAAGATTTTCATTCTCATTTTTTGAAGTCTATTAGATATAATTTCTGTCTTGTAAGGTTATAGTTTCACCAAACATTTGAACAACATGCAACACTGGTGTCTATTTTCTCAGCTTCTTATAATTTTATTACCATTTTCAAAGTCTCCACCTGCCACTATATATTCCAATATCAATTAAGGTAATCTTTTATTTAAGAATGCTACCTCTCAGTTGACTGTAGGTAACAATTTTACCATAACTTTGTGGATTAATAACATTCATCTCTGTTGCTTCTTTGGGATTAAGTTGAGTTGTGCTGGTTTCTGAATGGAATTGCTCCAGGAATTGTAGTTGAACTCTTTCATGTGTCTGAAGGGTGGCTCGTGTGCCAGTCAAGTTTTATATGGTGGGTTTGCCTGAGGTGAGTCAGAGGTGGTCACATATCTCCTAAGAAACTGGAGAGTCTATCATAGGCAAGTCTTTCTCATGGAGACGGCAGACATGCAGGAGAGCAAATGTGACAGGGAAGGTCTCTGGAGGGCTGGGCTTACTTGTATCTGATATGATCTTTTCTGTCCTCACCATTAGTCTAAGCAAATCATAGATGGAAGAAAATATATTTTACCCTATTTGAGATACTCAAAAGTCACATGATAAGAGATATGGATACAGAGAGACTAAAGATGGGGATTATTCAAACAGGTCCCCCACACTAACAACTCTTAAAGTCTAAGAGTGCTGGTTTCTAGGCAGCTTCTGAAGGGTCTACGGCAGATGCTCTATCAGCTCCCAGTTCACTTCATGGACAGGGACTTTCCTTTGGAAAACATTCCCATCCTTTCTCAGAGCTCCTTTCTCTCAATTTTGCATTTAAAACCATCTTATTCCATTGTGTCTAGTATTTTTGGATCATTGGGAAACAGGATGTTTTCAGAAAACCAAGTCTATATGGATAAATAAAATATAGAAATGAGTTCCACTGCTGTAATAGGTATTCGTCTAGCAAGAGTTAGGGCATTTGTTGATCGAACAGAAACTGTAACAAAAGATGTTCAAAAAAAGCCAAAGTTAATCCAAGAAGTAAGTAATTTTTTTATAGAATAAAATCTCTTTAAAAAGGCAGGCGAGCTCATCCTGGTGGTGGTCATGCTTTTGAGACGAGCGAGGCAGAGGCAGAGGCAGCTCTAGGAGTTTGAGGCCAGCCTGATCTACATAGCCAGCCAGGCCAGCCAGAGCTGACAGTGAGACAGCGCCACAATAGACAGACAGGCAGAAGGCAGACAGACAGACAGACAAATAGATGATAGATAGATAGATAGATAGATAGATAGATAGATAGATAGATAGGTAGGTAGATAGATAGATAGATATGAATAAATAGAAATAAAAATGCAGTAAATGCTGTAAACAAGCAAAAGGAACAGAGGGGAATGGACTGGAAGGGACTGAGACTAGGGAGGTTGCTGGTGAGATGGCCGGATATTGTACACATGTGCAATTGCTAGGTGTACATGACCACACAGTTCGAGTCTTTGCAAAATGTCTGTAAGCCAGTTGTGTAGGAACAGAATTTGTGTTCTGAGAATTGATTCCCCCTCTCTTATCCATTATACTGTTGATCTTCAAACTTCTCCTTTTCCTTTCCTTCTCCAGTTGCTCTGTGTAATTATATTCAGTAAGGCATAGCAGCCTGGAACCTATAAATGTGAACAAAAGGAAACCAAAAAGAGGGGCATGTTTGTTTTCAAATAACTTCCCAGAGTGAAGCCTCTTACTGTGTAGGACCTGGAGCCATCATGGGTGCTTATATTCCATTTATAATTGGTGTTATAAAAACTACATGCAAACAGAAATGCTAAAATGTAGTAATAAAGCTCGTCAGCCATAGCATCTTAGTAAATGTGTTCTGAAACAAACAAGCAGAGTGATTTCCTTTGTATTATTCATGTAATGGCTTATCAGGGTGGCCAGTAAAGCACAGCATGCTCTAAATTTTTTCCTTCAGTGACTGTAGCCAAATTTTATAGAAAAAAGTGTGTGTGTATAAATAAATTCCACTAAGGACTGAACCAAGGTGTCTTAACTATTCTCTGCTGAGGTAGCAGGGAGAATAAAAGCTAGTGAGGAACATTCTATTAGCTTTGTGGTGACAATATGTTCTAACTCAGGTTATACTCCTCGTGCATGGGTGTTT
>PVIU01032656.1:0-13369 GCA_004026605.1 Ondatra zibethicus | reverse complement strand
GGCTGTCTCCCAGGTGTAGTAACCTGAGAGGGGTGGGAGACAGGACCGTGCATAGTTGTCCCCACCTGAGTGTGTCCTCCAGCAGTGTCACCTGACCATCTCCAAAGGACACCAATTGTTCATGCTGCCACTGCTCCCTCCTCTGATCCGTTTGGCAACCTCCCCCTTTAGTGTTCAAATTAGAGACCATATATAGACCTTATACAGTCCAAGTCTGAGTTCCTGTTTCATCTGTTCCTTATTGGAGCTCAAAAAGGCAATTCCACTGTGCTCAATATCCAAACCTTCCCAGTGATAAACAAGCAAGGACTTTCTCAGATCCCATCATAATGATTGGCAAGTGACAGGTCCACCATCCAATCTGTTAATTTAAAAGAGATAGTTAGGCTGAGTCCTGAAAATAAATAGGGCCAACTGAAAAACTAGAGGAGGGAGGGCTGTAGACGTAGCCCTATTTTGTTACCATGGTTCAATTAATCCTCAGTATCACAATAAAACAAAAATACCTCTGTCTCCCATGTTGGAAAAGAGTATCTCAGAAACGGGCACTCCAAACATGGGCACTGCAGACACGGGCACTGCAGACATGGGCACTGCAGACACGGGCACTGCAGACACGGGCACTGCAGACACGGGCACTGCAGACACGGGCACTGCAGACACGGGCACTGCAGACACGAGCACTGCAGACACGGGCACTGCAGACACGGGCACTGCAGACACGGGCACTGCAGACATGGGCACTGCAGAAACGGGCACTGCAGACACGGGCACTGCAGACACGGGCACTGCAGACATGGGCACTGTAGACATGGGCACTGCAGACACAGTACAAGGACAAAAGGTACTTCAAAAACATGACTAGTTGGTTTTTGTTGTTGTTGTTGGCTTTCTTTTTTTTTTTTTGGTTTTGACTTTAGTTTTTTGAGGCAGGGTTTCTTTGTGCATCTTTAGCTGTCCTGGAACTAGCTCTGTAGACCAGACTGCTCTCAAACTCACAGAGATCCACTTGTTTCTGTCTCCCAAGTGCTGGCATTAAAGGCATGTGGCACCACCACCAGATTCATGACTAACTTTTCATGGCAACATGAAAATAAAACTGAAAGTGCTGCTTGGATGTGTGTTTGGAGTCCATAGCCTGGCTGTGGATGTGGGCTCCTGCCTGCTGCCAGGGTGGGCATCAAGGGTCCTGAGAAAATGGGGAGAGGGGTGGCATTGTGAGGAGTGCACTCAGGAGGGTTGGCCACGGCCAAAGGACAGCTCAGTAGCAGAAAATAGAGTAACTGGCTAGTTCCCCCTCTGGGTTGTAGCCAAGCCATTTCTTCCATACCACGTAGAGATGCCACTGAAATTTTCTCATTTTATTTCTGTTTTGTAGATACCAAAAAATTTATTAGTGATTGTATCGGTCACCATTCAAACCGACAGCTGCAGCTTGCCCCGAGACTTCTGGAAACAACAAATGTAGTTAGGGTGGAAAATCTGCCTCCTGGGGTAGATGACTACCAGCTGCAGCTCTACTTTGAAAGCCCTTCCAATGGGGGCGGAAGAGTCACCCGCGTTGAGTGTTTCCCAGAAGAGAGCTCGGCGCTGGTTGAGTTTTCAGACTGCAAAGGTAATGTGCCTTGACCTGCCACACTGGGCATGACCTGGGTGGTTGGCCATTTCAGCCATTCCTTAATCTGTCAGAAATAGCACCAATCTCTAATTCATCTGGATGTGGTGCTGAACGAGGGCAGTAAGGCAGGCTCTGCCAAAGCAGCACAAGCTCATGAGAGACAGGGAGAGTCTCTGACGAGTCCAGCCTGTGACTGAATGTTGCCATTCTAGGAACTTTGACAGGCCGTACTCACAGCCATAGATCTGTGTTTTATGTCCCCGCACTGATTCTCTAATCAACAAGTTTAGGGAGAGATGGACTCAGAAGCAGGTAGAGTTCTAGAAAGCACTCCTGTTCCCCCTTCTGCTGTCCCTGTGCTTAGACAGGATGATGGGTGATTTCTTATAACCTCAGGAGGAGATGAAAGTCATGTTGTTGATGACCTCTTCAGTGGTTCTTGAGTCAGACAGACTTGAGTTACAATCCTGATTGGTGGTTACTGGCATGGTGACATTTGTGAGCCCTCAAACCTTCTGTTTTCTCACCTGTAGTGGTAGTGTTAGGAGTTACCTCAGAGGAGTGCTGTAAGGAGGAAATGAAACAGTCCCTCAGCAGTGCTTGGCCTAAGGGGGTGCTGAGTCTGAGCTGGAGGTCACTCAGGCTGTCCAGCCTCTCTGGAGCCCTGTGGGAGGTTGGGCCTCTGAAGGTCACATTCCTTCCCTCAGGCCCAATACCTGCCCTAGGACTGAGTCCTTTACCAGGGTATTGTGTTTTAGCATCTTTCTGCCATGGGTGCCATTTAAATCCAAGTTGTTTTAAGATTGACTCTAATTTCCATGCTGATACTACTTATGCTTGCCCAATAGCTAAAACAAAGTGAGGCAAGTCCTGGAGAAAGAGAGAGACTGTGAGCATTCAGCCAGGGGTGGGTTGTGGTGGCTGTCCTGGTACACATGGTGACCGGGAGATTATAATGGGGAAGGCCTGACTAAATTGTGACCTCTGGGACTGGACTCTCCAATAACTGTAAGGATGGTTTTGATTTGGTATAGGGCCAGGAACACGGGGTCTGTGTTGACTCACACTAGCAATTAGCTCAGATACTTCCCTGGGTTTATAGAACCCTGACTTTCTCCAGCCTCAACTTTCTCACCTCTATCTATGGCTGTAATAGAATCTCTACCTGAAAAGGCCACTGTCAAGACCTAACACAGGAAGTTCATGTAAAGCCCTTGGGAAAGTGACACAGAGCACTGGTACAACTATCCTCTCCTGTGAAATGAAGTTAGCTATGGGGGTTAAATTCTGGGACTATACTTGAAGGGACGGGATGCAGAATGATCCACCTGGAGGATTATAAACTTCTTCTTCTTCCTTTTTTTTTTTTTGGTTTTTCTCTGTGTAACAGTTCAAGCTGCCCTGAAACTAGCTCTTATAGACCAGGCTGGCCTTGAACTCACAGAGCTCCACCTGCCTTTGCCTCCTTAGTGCAGGGATTTAGGCATGCAATAGCACTGCCTGGAAAAAATTCTTTTTAAAAAAATTATTTTTTTATTGTATATGTATTGGTGTCTTGTCTGCATGTACATCTGTGCGAGGGTGTTGGATCCCCTGGAACAGGAGTTACAGACAGCTGTGAGCTGTTTTGTGGGTCCTTTCTAAGAGCAGCCTAGTGCTCTTAGCTGATGTGCCATCTCTCCAGCCCTTACACCATTCCTTGTGTTGGTACAAACACCAACCCCATGCTTGTATCCAAATTTGTGTCCGTTTCTTATTGTGCCACATATGTCAGTGACATCAGAAAAACAATAGACTCGAGCATGATTTCAGTGTAGAGCGATTTGGGTATAAAGTCATCATAGCACTAAATGGAGTCTGTCTTGTGGTGGTTGGCATCAGTCTACAGCTGAGCACATGGGAGAATGCCACCTTTGAGTCCTACAAACATCAGAGACTTTTGCCGTCTAGTAAAGTTTGTTTTTGTTTTGTGTCTTTGGAAATGCATGACATTGAGATTATTGTTATTTGTTTGTTTTGTTTCTAAAGTGTTAGGCACCATTCTGGCCAAGAAGCACAGTTTCAACAGGATGCCGCTGTCTGTCTTTCCCTATTATCCTTCTCTGGGCACAGCCTTGTATGGCGAGGAGAAGCCACTGGTCAAGCTTCCAGCATCTTTCCAAGAGTCACTGGGCCTTCCCTTGTGGAAGTTCTTTCAAAAACATAATCATCTGATCGAGGAGATAAATGACAAAATGAGATGCTGTCACTGTGAGCTAACATGGTCTGACATCAACGGTACAGTGACCGTCAGACCTGCTGCCACCTTAGTCAGTCACAGACCAAGCATCAAGACCTGGCAGAGAGACGCCTCCGAGGTGCTGTCTGCCATCAAGTCTAAGTACGAAGTTCAGCTGTTTGACGTGTATCCGCCAGTGTGGGACATCATACAGCATGAGTTAGGAGATGACAGGGTTCTGATTGAGTTTGATAAGGAGACTCTAACCTTAGTTGGAAAATCAGAAGATGTCCAAGACATTGGTCAGAAAATCAAGGAGTTAATAGACAGCACCACGGAAAAGGTCCGAAAAGAGGAGCAGAGTCTGAAGGAGAAAGTGGCCATTTCTCCGGGGAAACATTTTCTTTTGCAACACAGTAGTTTCCTGGAGGATCTAAGCAAAGAGAACCCAGAGATGGAGATTCATTACGATGCTGCCACTCAGTTCCTGTGCTTTAAGGGATTGCGTGCAGATGTGTATAAAGTAAAGTGTGACATCCAGGAAAAGGTGTATTCCATGCCTCAGAAAGACGTCCTGATTCCTTCTGAAGTCTTCATGTTTCTGCAGCAAGTAGACAGTCAGGAATTCTCCAAGACTCTTTTTGAAGCACAGAAAATTCTTGCCACGTATGAGCTGAAAGGTACAGCTCTTCTCTTGATGGCCTGTTCTTTCAGAGCCCTGGCAGAAGCGGAGAAGAAAATGCTAGATGCCTTGAGTTATGAAATCATTGAAGTTGAAGACAAGGAGGTTTTTAGAGGCAATGCATGGAAAAAGAAAATTCACCCTCTGCTAAAGAGACACTCCTCCACTGCAAGCATTACGATAAAGAATGAATTAACTTCAGGTACCCCGGCTGAGGTCATCATTGCAGGCTGTGTGAAAGAAGTAAATGAAATCTATGGCCAACTTTTTGAGTTCTTGGAAAACACCATGAAAATTGAAAGACTGGTTGAAATTGAATCGGTCTTGATTATCGAGTATTTAAGGGCAGACAAGAAGCTGTTCTGGCCAAAGATGAGGAAGGCAAATGTGCAGGCAAGTTTTAAGCTGGATGATGAACCAAAAGGCATTTTACTAACTGGCTCCAAGAGTAAAGTTCTAGAGTGCATGAACATGGTCAAGCAAATATGCGATTCAGTCTGCATTAAAAGGTTCCAGATCGATAAGCCTGGTGCTAGGCATTTCTTCCAGGACAAAGCATCCTATTACAAAAGCGAGATCAAACGCCAGTATGGATGCATCATTGAGCTCCAGGAGGGTGCAGAGAAGGACAGAAGCAGCCTGAAAGAGCAGAAGTGCCTCTTACAGAAGGACATAGCCCCTGGAGTCAGGCTGATTGTACAGCAGGGAGACCTGGCTTGGTTTCCTGCTGATGTGGTCGTGAATGCAGCAAACGAGAATCTGAAACACATTAATGGTCTGGCCCTCGCTCTTTCAAATGCAGCTGGCCCTGAGCTTCAAGCAGAATGTGACAAAATAGTGAGAAATGATGGCATGGTCCTAACTGGCAATGCCGTTATCTCAAAACCAGGCAAGCTCCCTTGTCATCATGTCATCCACGCAGTAGGGCCTCGGTGGAACGGAAATAAGGCCCAGGAGTGCGTGAGCCTATTAAAGAGAGCTGTGGAACGAAGTCTCACCTTAGCTGAGGAGGTCAAGTGTCAGTCCATAGCCTTGCCAGCTATCAGCTCTGGAATCTTTGACTTTCCCTTAGACCAGTGTGTGGCCACCATTGTTTCTGCCATCAAAGACAACTTCCAGCGCAAGCCAGACAGGCGCACCTTGAAAAAGATTTATCTGGTGGACATATCTGCAAAGGTTGCTGGGGCCTTTGCTGAAGCTGTAGAAACTACATATAAAGACACTCTCTCCCCAACAGCTTCCCCTTCTGGTTTACAAGCATTAGAATTAGTGCCACCTGGGAAAACGCCACAGAAACCACAGACACAGGACTATGTTCTGGTATCCCCAGAAGGCCTGAAAATCCGGCTGGTAGAAGAAGGTGTACAGAATGCCAAGGTGAGTTTCCCTGTCACCAACAATGTGCAGTGATGTCACTGGCCTCTACCGGCTTTATTGAGGGCCAAAGAAAGACAGGGTGGAGGGAAAGGACTGAGGAAAATTCCCTGCTCCCCTACTCGGGCCTTCAAATATTTTCCATGGACACTGGACTTCTTCCCAAATCACTTAGGAGTAGAGATTGGTGTCTGTAAGGATCAAAAGGGCTCTGGGATGGGTCACTCCATCCCGGTCACTGTGGTCCATAGCAGGGGACACTGCACAGCTCTCCGCATCTTCATCATTTCCCATCTGTTGTTTCTGGTCCATCTAGTGCTGGCTTCTGTCAGTTACAGGTGTGGGAGAGCATGGGGAATGCAGAGGATAGGAGTTTAACCAATGACCCAAGTAAGGGTGACCTTGGGTGCTGGCGTGCACGAGGGAGCTCAGTTCCTGGAACCCATCTGTGTGTCCTTTGTGAGGAAGGAGTGGGCGGGTGGGTGGGAGGAAGGTCCAAATGTTGGGAATCCTGTAAGGACAATTCTTGTTTTGTGGATTTGCTGCAGGGAACTTGTGTTTTTTAGATAGGCTGGCAGTCAGAAAGCCCCAGTAATCCTCCTGTCTCAGCCTCACACACCCTGGGGATATAGGCATGAGCAGCCACTGCTCTTACCCTCTCTGCCTTATCCATCAGCCCAAGATTGTGTGTTTGCGCTCACGTGTGTGTGTGTGTGTGTGTGTGTGTGTGAGAGAGAGAGAGAGAGAGAGAGAGAGAGAGAGAGAGAGAGAGAGAGAGGGAGAGAGTATTTAGCTGGGCATGGTGGCACATGCCTTTAATTATAACACTGGTAAGACACAGGTAGGCAACTCATCTCTGTGAGTTCAAGGCAAGCCTGGTCTACGTAGAATTCCTGCCCATTCAGGACTACATAGTGAGACCTGTTTTCCCTCCCTTCTTTCTGAAAAGTATTTAATACCCTTCCAACACAGGCGCTACTCATTGGAACCTTAGCTATCTGAAGCAGGGCAGGATAGTACCCTTTTCCTGACCAGTAACTGCGGGTTGTTCTGCATGGTTGTAGCTGTGTCCTCCAGTGAATGCCTGCCATACCCTTCAGATTGCTTCAGGGGGTTGGGGCTCAGAGTTGGGTGATCTGCCCTTTCTGTCACTCAGACAGCTCTGAGCATTTTGTTGTCACTGTTCTGATTTTAAAGACACATGCTTTGTAGGCAGAGGCTGCTTGTTCATTTCACAGCTGCCCAGACTCCTGAAATAATCACACAAAAACTATATTATTTAAATCAATGCTTGGCCAATCACTTAAGCCTATTGCTAGCTAGCTCTTATATCTTTGGTTAGCCTATTTCTAATGTTTTGTGTATTGCCACATGGCTGTGACTTACCGGCAAAGTTCCACATGGCATCTGTCTCTGATGGGGCTACATGGCTTCCCTCTGACACTGCCTACTCTCTCTTCATCTGTCTTCTTGGAACTCCTGTCTTGCCCTATTCTGCTAAGCCACTGACTGAAACAGCTTTATTCATTAACCACTAAAAGCAGCACATAGACAGAAGGACTTCCCACACCAATGCTTCGCTGAGGCTCAGTTGAAAGAGAGTTTGCCTAGCAGGCATGACGTTCTGGGTTCAGTCCCTTAGCACTGGATAAACACGGTGTGGAGCCACAAGTCCATAAAAGCAGCACTATGGAGGTGGAGGGAGGAGGATCAGAAATTCAAATTCAAGGCTATCCTTGGCTACAAAGTGAATTCGAGGCCAGCCTGAATTATATAAGATCTTGTTTTTTTATATTGATTTTTATTGAGCTCTACATTTTTCTCTGTTCCCCTCTGTGCCTCTCCCTTCACCTTCAACCCTCTCCCAAGATACCCATGCTCCCAGTTTACTCAGGAGATCTTGTATTTTCTACTCCTCATGCAGATTAGATATATGCATGTCTCTGTTAGGGTCCTCTTTTTGGTCTAGGTTCTCTGGGATTGTGGATTGTAGGCTGGTTTTCTTTGCTTTATGTGTAAAACCCACTTATAAGTGAGTACATATGATAATTGTCTTTCTGAGTCTGGGTTACCTCACCCAAGATGATGTTTTCTAGCTCCATCCATTTCCTGCAAAATTCAAGATGTCATTATTTTTTCTGCTGTGTAGTACTCCATTGTGTAAATGTACCACATTTTCCTTATCCATTCTTTGGTCGAGGGGCATTTAGGTTGTTTCCAGTTTCTGGCTATGACAAACAATGCTACTATGAACATAGTTGAGCACATGTCCTTGCGGCACGATTGAGCATCCTTTGGATATATACCCAAAAGTGGTATTACTGGGTTTTGAGGAAGGTTGTTTCACAATTTTCTGAGAAATCACCACACTGACAGCCAAAGGGGCTGAACCAGCTTGCGTTCCCACCAGCAATGCAGGAGTGTTCCCTTTACCCCACAACCTTTCCAGCATAAGTTGTCATCAGTGTTTTTGATCTTGGCCATTCTTACAATGTGTAAGAGTTGTTCTTATGGGTCTCAGAGTTGTTTTGATTTGCATTTCTCTGATGACTAAAGATGTTGAGCATTTCCTTAAGTGTCTTTCAGCCATTTTAGATTCCTCTGTTGAGAGTTCTCTGTTTAGGTCTGTACTCCATTTTTTTTATTGGATTATTTGTTCTTTTGATGACCAATTTCTTGAGATCTTTGAATATTTTTGGAGATCAGACCTCTGTCTGATGTGGGGTTAGTGAAGATCTTTTTCCATTCTGTAGGCTGTCATTTTGTCTTGTTGACAGTGTCCTTTGCTCTACAGAAGCTTTTAAGTTTCAGGAGGTCCCATTTATTAATTGTTTCTCTCAGGGTCTTTGATGCTGGAGTTATATTTAGGATGTGGTCTCCTGTGCCAATGTGTTCAAGTGTACTTCCTACTTTCTCTTCTATGAGGGTCAGTGTGGCTGGCTTTATGTTGAGGTCTTTGATTCACTTGGACTTGAGTTTTTTGCATGGTGATAGATATGGATATATTTTCATTCTTCTATATTTTGATATCCAGTTATTCCAGGACCATTTGTTAAATATGTTTTCTTTTTTTCATTTGATATTTTTTGCTTCCTTGTCAAAAATCAGGTATTTGAAGGTATGTGGATTAATATCTAGGTCTTCAATTCGGTTCCATTGGTCCTCCTGTCTGTTTTTATGCTAATACCAGGCTGTTTTCAGTACTATAGCTCTGTAGTAGAGTTTGAAGTCAGTGATTGTGATGCCTCCAGAAGTTCTTTATTGTATAGGATTGTTTTGGCTATCCTGGGGTTTTTTGCTTTTCTATATGAAGTTGAGTACCATTCTTTCAAGGTCTGTGAAGAATTTTGCTGAGATTTCAGTGGGCATTGCTTTGAATATGTAGATTGCTTTGGTAAGACTGCCATTTTTACTATGTTAATTCTGCCTACTTAAGAACATGGGAGATCTTTCCATTTTCTTTCTTCAAAGATTTAAAGTTCTTGTCATACAAGTCTTCCACTTGTTTGGTTAGAGTTACTCTGAGATATTTTTTGCTATTCATGGCTATTGTGAAGGGTGATGTTTCTCTGATTTCTTTCTCGGCCCATTTATCATCTGTGTTAATGAGTTGTAGAAGTTACTTGGTAGAATTTTGAGGGTCATTTATATAAACTATCATATCATCTGCAAATACTGAAAGTTTGACTTCTTCTTTTCTGATTTGTGTCCCCTTGATCTCCTTTTGTTGTATTATTGCTCTAGCTAGGACCTCAAGAACTATAATGAATAGATATGGAGAGAGTGGAAAACCTTGTTTTGTTTCTGATTTCAGTGGGATCGCTGGGAATTACTCTCCATTTAGTTTGATGTTGGCTGTTGGCTTGCTGTATTTTGCCTTGATTATGTTTAGGTATGTTCTTTGTATCCCTGCTCTCTCCAAGACCTTTATCATGAAGGGATGTTGTATTTTGTCGAAAGCTTTTTCAGCATCTAATAAGATGATCATGTGGTTTTTATTTTTCAGTTTGTTTACATGGTGGATTACATTGACAGATTTTCATATGTTGAACCATCCCTGCATCTCTGAAATGAAACCAACTTGATCATGATGGATGATTTTTCTGATATGTTCTTGGATTCGATTTTCCAGTATTTTATATAGTATTTTTGCATCAATATTCATGAGTGAGATTGGTCTGTAATTCTCTTTCTTAGTAATTTCTTTATGTGGTTAGGATATCAGGGTAATTGTAGCCTCATAAAAAGAGTTCGGTAGTGTTCCTTGTGTTTCTATTGTGTGGAATAATTTGAGGAGTATTGGTATTAGTTCTTCTTTGAAAATCTTGTATAATTCTGAGCTGAAACCATCTGTTCCAGGGCTTTCTTTGGTTGGGAGACTTTTGATGACTATTTCTATTTCTTTAGGAGTTATAGGTCTGTTTAATTTGATTATTTGGTCTGGATTTAACTTTGGTAAGAGACATTTATCCAGAAAGATGTCCGTTTCCTTTAAGTTTTCCAATTTTGTGGAGTATAGGGTTTGAAGTATGACCTGATGATTCTCTGTATTTCCTCCATGTCTGTTGTTATGTCCCCCTTTTCATTTCTGGTTTTGTTAATTTGGATATTCTGTCTATACCTTTTGGTTAGTTTGGATAAAGTTTTGTCTATTTTGTTGATTTTCTCGAAGAACTAACTCTTTGTCCTCAATGATTCTTTGTTTTCTTTTTTTCTATTTTGTTGGTTTCAGCTCTCAATTTGATTATTTCCTGCCATCTAGTTCTCTTGGGTGAGCTTCTTTTTGCTCTAAAGTTTTCAAATATTCTGTTAATTCACTAGTGTGGGATTTTTCCAGCTTCTTTATGTAGGCATTTAGTGCTATGAACTTTCCTCTTAACACTGCTTTTATTGTGTCCCATAAATTTGTGTATGTTGTGTGGTTATTTTCATTGAATTTTAAGAAGTCTTTAATTTCTCCCCTTTATTTCTTCCTTGACCCATTGATGATTCAGGTGAGCATTGTTTAATTTTCATGTGTTTGTGGGTGTTCTAGAACTAGTATTACTGTTGACTTCTAGTTTTGAGCCATGGTGATCTTATAAAATACATGGAATTGTTCCAAATTTTATGTATTTGTTGAGGTTTGTTTTGTTACTGAGTATGTGTTCAATTTTTGAGATGGTTCCATGAGGTGCTGAGAAGAAGGTATATTCTTTTCTGTTTGGAAGGAATATTCTATAGATGTCTGTTAAGTTCATTGAGTTATAAAATCTGTTAGTTCCCTTTATCTCTGTTAATTTTTTGTCTGACTGACCTGTCCAGTGGTGACAGAGGGGTGTTGAAGTCTCCCACTATAGAAGTGTTTCTTTTACTTATGAATTTTTCAAATTCAAGGCTATCCTTGGCTACAAAGTGAATTCAAGGCCATCCTGAACTTAATAAGATCTTGTTTTTTAAAAAAAAAAAAAAAAAGAAGAGAAGAAAACTATTACAACAACACAATGAAAAAAATTATAATATAGAGAAAAATTGATAAATATTTATTTCTGTTATTTTTTAAATTCATGTGTATGAGTGTGTGACCTAGTGAGTGAATGTCACATGTGTGTGGATGCCCTGAGGCCAGAAGGCGTTGTCAGATCCTTTTGAGATGGACTCCAGGTGGTTGTGAGACACATGAGTGGATGCTTGGAATGGAACTTGGGTCCTCTGGAAGAGAAGCCAGTGCTCTTACCTACTGAGCCATCTCCCCAACCCCACAATTGGACCTTTTAACCTGCACATGCTGCTGCAGCACGTTCCCACAGGCTAAGCTGAGCAAAGCTAAACATCATTTTAACAGTTGGCTATTGATGGCTTTTTTCTTTAAACAGTGTTATACAACTCACAGTGCACACTTCAAGTGGGCACATCACTGGTTTTCAGTATATTCACTAAAAATGAACATGGAAGGTCTTGGAGTTGGGGATCACGTAGGGATAATTCTTGCAGTGTAAGCATGAGTTTATGTGTGTGTCTGTGTATGTGTGTGTAACCACAATCAACCATTCCTGCAACCTAACTGTAATGCACACTAATTCCATCAGAAAGAAATTTGTATTCATTAACAGTTACTCTTAATTTATGCACCTAATCACTCCACCACTCCTAGCTCTAGAGAACAGCCAATCTACTCTATTGTTGTTTGTTTTTTAATTTTCTTTTTGAACCAGGGTCTTAGTACGGGCTCTGTTTGATCTGGAACTTGCAATGTGGACCAGGCTGGCATTGAACACACAGAGATCCATGTGCCTCTGCCTCCTGAGTGCTGGGATTAAAGGTGTGTGCCACCACATCTGGCTCTACAGATTCACCTGTTCTTGAGGTTTCATATAAATGAAGTAATATATTTGTGTCTTCTCTGACCAGTTTCTTTTAATGATAGGAATTCTTTCATGGTTTGCCCACACTGCAGCATATATCAGCACTTCGTCCCTCTTAGTGGCTGCATAATATCCTATTAGAAGAAGTTACATTTGTTTTTTCCAGCCAATGGACCTTTGAATTGCTTCCACTCTGACTTTTATGAGCTTTGTTTCTATGAACATTAATCACAAAATGTACAATCAACTGGCTCCAATGTAGTCATGGTTGATGAATAACTTTACTAAGAATTTGAAAGGAATCTTTGGTTTTGTCTTTAAGACTGATGTCATTGTCACCTCCATTCCCTCGGATCTTGCACTCAACAAAGGACCTCTTTCTAAGGCCTTACTGGAAAAGGCCGGGCCAGAACTCCAGAAGGAACTGAATGAAGCAGGACAAGGGGTCTCTGTCAAGGCAGGCACAATCCTACAAACCAGTGGCTGTAATCTGAACTGCCACCATGTATTTCACGTGGTGGTTCCACAGTGGAAAGTCAACAACAGTTCATCGTCACTGAAGGTAGGACCCAACTTTACATTCTCCAGGACATGGGGTAGCTCTCTGGACTCCCCTACAGCACACCACAGCTAGTCCCTGTCTGCTTCTTTTCTGGGACAGCATCATGAGTTGGCAGGTCCTGTACCATGACCATTTCTTTTCGGTTATAGATGACTTATTGTAGGTCATAGTTCATATAGGTCATAGTTAGAAATGTAAGTTAGTTATTGTGCTCAGCAATTACTGATGACCAGGGAAGGGTTGGGGGAATACACTGCATTTATTGAGGAAAGGTAGGGTGAGGGCTTGAAGCTGGGAGACAGTGATAGACTGGGACAGCTGTGGCTCCCCTCTTTGCTTCATGGTAGAGTGACTCTGTGCTCTTGTAAGGGTGTCCACGTTCTCTTTCTCATTTCTTCTCCGCAGTTTCCCCCTCACACTGCTGCTAACTTTTGTTGAAAGCACAGTAGAGTGGACAATGCTCCCAGGAAAAGCTGCTGAGTGCTTACTGTTTAGGGTCCCCCATTTCTAAAGAAGACATTTAAGGAAGTGCTCTGTGCTTTTCAGATCATGAAAAACATCATCAGAGACT
>PVIU01032655.1:0-13318 GCA_004026605.1 Ondatra zibethicus | reverse complement strand
TCAATTAAGACAGAGCAAAGCCCTTTGTTAGGTACAGACACACAGAGACATAGACAGACACAGAGACAAACAGAGTCACAAGACAGCCTTCAGACAGGCACAGATTCAAACTCATATAACAGACAGAAAACAAAAGGCACAGGGATAATGAAGTAGAGATTTCAAATCTGGACTTGCTCTTGGTTAAATGACTCCAAAGGGAAGGTCTTTTATTGTTTTCCTTGTAACACCAATGCCTTACTGCTGTCTTTGAGCTAGTTGCTAATGCATTTGATCCATGCAACACTCAAGGAGAAATTACATATAAGACATTCATAGCACAGTGCAAGAATCTGGAAAGATGTCTATGAATTCTGCCTCCTTTTGTAATATAAACAGCCCTGCATTAGAACTAAAATTACTGTTGAGTGGACATCCTTCTTAAATGCTCATCGGAGTTGTTTAATATGAGCTCAAAATTGAGACATTAGGTCCATTTTAGACTGATATTTAAACATTTATTTGGTTCACCTTGCTATAAACAGAACTCATAGAGAATAGAGATGTGGAACTAGGAAAAGTGAGATTCTAACGAAATGGTTCACATGCCTGGGAATCAAAAAGGTCCAAACACCGTAGGTTAAGTGAGTAGGCTGTAGACCAAGGGAAAGATGGGACTACAAGATTTTTTTGAATTAATTTTTGTTTGTTGACAGTTTTCTTCATGTATATAATATATTCTGCTTACGTTCTCCACACTATTTCCCTCTTCTCTATTCCTGCCCCACTTTTTACTTATAACCCTTTCCCCATAATCATTACCTTTGTTTGTATTTCTATGCACCCTAGTTATCTGTCAGGGCCTGGTGTCCTCATTAGAGGATGTATGACTGGATACTATGCCCCATCACCCTCCTGGAATCAGTCATTTGTCAATAAATAAATAAATTCTAGAGCTAGGTAAGCTCCTTCCTAAGAGCCAGCTGACCGCTGGGGGACTGAATTGTGTGGGGTCAATGTGCATAGACAGCTTCTGTAAGTTCATAATCATCATGTTGCCTTAGTTAGGGTTTGATTGCTATGAAGAGACACCAAGACCATAGCAACTCTCACAAAGCATTTAATTGGGGCTGGCTCACAGTTCGGAGGTTTAGTATATTATCATCATAGGAGGTGGCATGCAGGTAGACATGGTGCTGGAGAAGAAGCTGAGAGTTCCACATCTTGATCTGCAGGCAGCAGAAAGTGAACTGAGTGCCACACTGTGAATAATTTGAAGATAGGAGACCTCAAGCCCCGCCCCCACAGTGACGCACTTCCTTAACAAGGCCACACCTATTCCAATAAAGCCACACCTCCTGATAGTGTCACTCCCAGTGTGCGCCATTTTCTTTCAAACCACCACACACAGCTATGCCATGCTTGGAAGGTGGCTTTCCCAGCACAATACCCTACTTATTGATTATTGTCTTCTTTCCACCACATCTTTCACAATGTTCATCGAGTTGTAAGGGGATTGTATATGCATCTTGTTTAAGGTTGCGCCTCAGTCAATCTTTCCTCTTAGCACCTTGTACAGCCTTGGGTCTATGCATTCACTTCTATTCACTGGAAAAGGAGAACTCTCCGATTAAGGTTGAGCATTAGCCTTTGTCTGAATTCTAGGGTTAGAATTCCTTTTCTCTGGAGCCTCTTTTTCTTTTTTTCCTTAAGAATTGCAACTGATTGGATGAAGGCTACCTACGTCTTCTATTTTTATTTAAAGTCTAACAATTTAGATGTTAATCAATCTAATCCAAAAAGATGTCTTCATAGCAACATCTGGATTTGTTTGGGACCAAACAGTTTAGTGCCAGTAACCTAGAGAGGTTGACACATGAAAGCAATGGTCATGGCCTATATGCAAAAAGAGGATGGCCACTTTAAATTTTAACTGATTGCTCCATTACAAGATTTTGAATTCTTTAAAATGCCCCTCGATGTTTTTCTTAAGATATTCTTTTGCACATACATGAATAATTCTAGAGACTAACCTTAATAACCTTAAATAACCAAAGCCTGTTTATTTAAAATTCATCTCTACTAATAGATCAATGCAGCAAAGTGCACTATGGGTTTTTATCTTGTTTTCAAGATATGAAGCACTGAGGATGCTACTGAAATGAGAATACCCTGCTGAATGTCAAAGATCCGATGAGTTTGATGGATTTCCTCTTCCTTTTCGTGTGACATATAAGTACACACATATTCATATATACTATCAAGCTCAGTTGTCCAGATTTTTAAGCTTTGCCTACACATCGTTCTTACACACTCAGTAGGAGGTAACTCAGCTATAGATTGGCTGATCTAAAACAAGTCCATCCACACAGCTTTGAAGAACAGACTGTGGGTCTTCTGGGCTTTGTGTGTTTAGTATGGGTTGGGCTAAAGAGAAAGAGGTCCTTTGGACTTTGCCCGTCTCACAGTTCACTAGAATACTGGGAAGAACGTTCAATAAGTGTGGAGGCCATTTCCTCCCGCTTTACGTGGCTCAAAGCCAATGATATGCTGAAATCTAATTCCACTTGGGTAGAGAAAGACAACCGAATTCTATTAAGTAGTACTGCAAAGCCACATGACAGAAGGTGCGGTGCATGGAACACATGAAGTGTACACTGCTCCCTTCTATCACAGTATCCACTAACAACTTGATTTTCCCCAAACTTTGCAATGTGGAGGTCATCAGCTGCTCACGCACTGTTCCTTCTCATTCAGGTTTTGTTGGTGGTGCATTGCTTGTTTGTTTGGGGACTTCACGCATTTACATAATACATTTCAGCTGTTTCCTCCACCCACATTCCTTTCTCTCATCCTCCTTCCTCCCAGTAAGTCCTCCTCCAGTTTCTTGTACAGTGGCATTTCACTGTACTTGCTTTACTGAATGTCATTGGCTAGCACCACTCCTCCATCATATCGGATATTTCCTTAGGAAAGACTCCTTTGGTCCTTGGGAGTCTCCTTTCCCTGGAGAAAACACGTCCCTAACAAAGCACAGGTCTAGTGTGGCCAGTCCTTGTTCACGATGCTTTTGACTACACTTAGGTATATGCCATTACATTTCCTGATTTTTTTAAATTTCTCTCTGCCACCAGACAGTGAGCCTGGTGAAAGAAGCAACCATGTTTATTTCCTTTCTATGTGTTTTCTGCACTTCACACAATACAGAATAGTAACGCATTTGTTGAATGAAGAGTGTGCCAATGCAATCCTTTCTAACAATCGAGTTTTATTGGAAGGATACTCAAAGGATGCAGCTATCTGAAAGGGTGAAAGTGCAGGAGGTAGATTTCACAGCCAAGGACCCTGTCAGGGAAAGCAGGAACCTAAAAGTTAGGGCCGCTGCAACGTTTAAACAGACCCAGACGAGGCCAGCGTCCCTATAGCAAGTCTCATTGCTTCTCTCATTTCCGTAATAAAGAGTTAAGTGTTTTAATGGGACTCAAGGTTACTTTTCCAAGAGAGGGCTACATGATGGGGGGGGGGGACAGAAAGGAATCAGAGAAAATGAAGAATTACTTTAATTATGAGCAATGTGTCAAAGAAACACATGCCAAATTAATCTTTTCTGGAAGTAAAACAAATCTTTTAATTTATTTTAACCCTTAGTTCTTCCCTTTTATACAAACACACACATACACACACGCACACACACAAACACAGTCTCACCAGTGTTCAGGTCAGTTTCTAGTAACATTAATAAAAAGTGTGAATTAATTACAGGCATTAAAGTTTTTCTGTTCAAGGTATTTATTTTTCAAAGATTGATTTTTTTTCTTGTCAGCTGGAGTAGGCATAGTTTGGGCTTGAAGAAAGACTGTTTAGGGTGACAGAAAAGCCTCTGTCCCCCTCCCCTACCTAGCACCTTAGGTCACATGATGCACCACAGGGGCCCCAGGGTCAGAAATTCCACATGTCCAGTGGTGTCTTTGAAAGGGAGCTGGCTGAAACGTTCCTAGAGAGAGGAGAAGACTCTTGAGATGGCTTCATTGCTGACATTTGTTTCTAATCTATCACAGCTCTCAAACCCAGGTCACAGAGCAGCTGAGCGCTCACTGATGCCTTCACAGAGACATAAATCAGTCCCTGTCACAGTGGTGGGGTCACATTTAAAATGAAGGAGGGGGTGTCATTTTGATTTCTTTTTCTCCCTATGCCAGCAAATAAGAAAACCCCAAGAGTTAAAAAACTATATATATTTTTTGGAGGTTGGTGTCCTTTACTACACCTCTCGCCGAGTATTGAGGAAGTGTGTTAGGAGGGAAAGTACTCAGAAAACAGGTGAGAAAGACAGACAGACAGAGGTCTATGCATCTGGGGTGGTAGATGCAAACCCTGTGTGCTGGCACTGTAATAATCTTGCCATCTGAAACCTTGGGGGAAGCAAGGAAAAGACAGTTCTTAGGGAAATTTGAGGTTTCCCATGTAATAAATTTTCATGACCAAGGACCTAAATCTTTCAGTGTTTTGAAGTCATTTTCCTAGTGCCTAAGCTTATTGTTTGTTATCTGGTTTTGACTTTGCAGACTTAGACGTGTCTTCCAGAAGTTCAAGGAGACAGTTCCCATGTGCATGACTGGTGTGAGCTGTGATAGATGGCAACTCCTAGGGATATCCGAGTCTTCTGTAAGTCTCGTGGGAACACAAGACAACCTCCTAGCAACTTCATCCTGTTCTAATGAGCCCTCTGCTGAAGAGTCCATGCACTAAGATGTCTGTGTGCAGAGAGGAACAACTATGAAGAGAGCGCCTGAGGATGGAGGAGGAGCCAAGGCCAAAGCCAAGTGGACGGCAGCCAGCGGGACATAAAATGTCAGAGCTGAGATCGACCAGATGTGTACAGAAATTGACAAGCCATCTGAAAGGCCAAAACTGGATTGTTTCTCCTCCCCACATGAAGGAAAGATGGGCATTAAGAAAGAACAGGTCCTCCTTGATCATCACATGCCACTCACTTCAAAAACAGAACTCTGAAGATGTTACAGAGTGATCCCCATTAATAATTCAGGAAAATATCCAAAGAGCAAAAATCCATGTGGAAATGCTAAAGACAACAGATGTCTCATTGTCAAATCTTAGATGAGTTCACCGAAGCTTTTTTTTTTTTTATTGTGGTGGCATCAATCCGTATCTCTATGGAGATTGCATCTAATTGGTATACCTGGTTGCTTACCCACTACCACACTCCTACGTCCAAGGAGAGACTGGCAAGGGCAGAGAAACAAAGGTGATGATTCAGATACTCTGTTAGTTAACTTTTGTGTCACCATGACTGAAACACGTGACAGCAACAAGGGAGGGAAGTTTTGCATGGCCCATGGTTTCAGAGTGGTTCCAGTCCATTGTGACATGGATGCGGATGTATGAATGTATGAATGGCAGGGGGGATATGTGGAAACAGCTGTCCGTATCCTGAAACACCATGGCAGGATGGAACGAAGGTCAGGCTGTACCCCTTAAGGAACTCCTGCTCGTCAGTTCACATTTCCAGTACCTCCACAACCTCCCCAATACAGTACCACTAGTCCTAGGGAACAAGTACTCCAAATAAATGATGGGGTACCTTTCAAATCCAAACCACAGCACAGCTTGCTCTGGGTAATGGCGGAGAGCCTTTCTCAACTGGATGCTATCTGAAAAGTTCAGTATCCCTGGACCTTGTGAAGGACAGGCAGCAGCTTTCTTCCTCAGTACTGCTGTCCCATCTCAGACGAATGAGCAGGACAGGAGAGTGGCAGTACCATGGTGGTCACTTGGAAGTTTAACTTCCAGGTTGTGCAGAACCAACACTGAGGAGAAGGTATTTGTGCCTGCATCATAAAAGGCTCTCTGCCCTGACACCAGGCTGCCTTCCCAAAGAGTCCAGATATTCTTCCCCATCGCCTGGTGATTAGAACAACCTTTCCCCTTTAGAAAGCAAACAGCTACCTTTCATCTAAGGTTGACTGGACTCAAGCTGATTATTTTTGTTCTGTCATCTTTGAAAGAGGCGTTATATTTCACGTTTCTCTTGTTTGAAGTTTCAATGTGAGATAACTTAAGATTTTCTTCTCAGAGAGAAAGGCTGGGAGCAGAAAATCACCAACAACCTTTACATGGAAATCCATATAGAAAGCATACATTATTTACATTTAAGAAAGATAAAATATTAACTTAAAATAAGAAAAAAGGAAAATTACCAGAATATGTCAAATAGAGAGAAAATACCCAAGAAAGGTTGACTACGAACACAAAGGGTTTTATTAATTTTGGGCGCTGGAAGCCGTTGGCTCTGTTGAGGGTACCATGGAAAGTGTCGGGGCCACATCTCAAACAGAGATCCAGGGAGTCAGGTGTCAGCCTCAGCTTTTCACAAACGCCTGTGTGAGAGTCAAAGTTACGTCTTAAGTTATAATTAGTATGCCTTAGAGATCCCTGAAACAAAAATGCCTCTGATCTGGAAGCCCCTTGCCCAAGGACAGATAGTTCCTGAAATGCTGGGCACTATTGTTTATGGGAGATAACAAGTCATGTGTTTTCACTCCACTAAACAAGTTTGTTTGGCTCATCTGCACCCCATGTGCTTGATCACAGGTGGGCAAGAGGCTCACCCTGAGGGTTTGTGAGGATATATGCTTGCCCCTGATTCGACCTAGTAAGAAATGCAATGAATTATGGGTTTCCTTCTTAAGCTCTTGCCATACTTGATTCTGGACCATTTTCCTTGGAACCTGGTTATGGAGCTGGTCAGAGTCCATCTATCCATCCAGTATTTAATTAAAGCTTGCTTCAAATTTGGCTTCAAGTTGTGGTAGTGGTCTTATTCTCAATCAGCGGGATTAGCACCTGTTCTCCCAAGAATTCATTGCAAGAGATGTTGTCTTAGTTACTGTTCTATTGTTGGGAAGAGACACCATGATTTCCTAAGCAGTTCCACTCTCTGTAATTGAGCACTCAAATATATGAGCTTGTGAGGGGCAATTCTCATTCAAGCCAACAACCACATTCCACTTCCTGGCCCTCAGAAGCTTGTAGTCATATCATAATGCAAAATGCTTTTAGTTAAACTGCAAAAGTCCCCATAGTATTTCACAGTCTTATCATTGTGAAAGTCCAAAGTCTCTTCTGAGACTCAGGGAGTCTCGTAAGTGCAACCCATGCAAAATAAAAAATGCAAATTACATACTTCAAACATACAAAGTCACATTTTATATACACATATATGTATATATGTACACACACATATATATATGTATGTATATATACACCATCCCCAAAAGGAGGAAATGGGGCATAGAGAAAAAATACTGGGTCAAAATAATACCAAACCCATCAAGACAAAGTCCAAATTCTGCATCTCCTTGTGTGATGTCAAGGAGTTCTTCAGGTCTTCATTTCCTTTCAGCATTGTTGACAGTAACACACCTCTGCCTTGAATTGATTCCACACCCTGTTAGCAGCTCTCCTTGGGATACATCACAGGGCTCTGTCATCTCCGACATCTTGGGTCACCAACACTATCCAGACTTCACCTTCATAGATTCACATAAGGGACTGCCCACACAAATACCTGGCCTCAGTGGCTTTTCTTCACCTCAGAGGAAGATTCAATAACCCCTTTCTTGCATTCTTCTTGACTCTAAATTTAGAACCACACGACAGAAGCTACCAAGTTCTTCCACTTTTTAAGGCTGAAACCTGGCCCCCTTCTTGAATTAATTTGTGACAATTTTTTGTTTTCATGGCTTCCTTTGTTGCTTAAGCTAGCATTTAACTCTTTTCCGCAAGTTGGAAGCTTTGTGCTTGAGTCTTGCCCTGAGGACACCACTCTTTCTATTCCATTTTGAATCTGGCCTTTCCTTAAACTTTTTGCCTCTTTAAGCACAGGACTAGGTTCCAATATTGCATTTCCTTGTGCATTTTTTTTCTCCTCCAACTCTACAGTTTACATTTTACTTTGCCCCCTCCCTCACTTCTCTTTCATCGTAGTTCTGCCTAAGAGTGATCACTGGCTGCAGGACACAGTCAGTATTAGGCTGTCTGGAAATCTCCTCTGCCAATAGCACTAGTCCAGAACTCTTCAGTTTAGTCTCAAGCAGATTTTCAAGACAAGAGCAAAAAGCAGCCACATTCAGGAAAGGTCTTTAGGCCAAATGATAATATTCTTCCCCTCTGAAGTCTTTTGAGCAGGACCCTGACAGACCATATTGCCCCCAGCACCACTGTCTTCCGTGCTCCTACTAGGATGGCCCAGTTACACCCCACTTAAAGTATTCAATTGCATTTCTATTCTGAAGCCCCAAAGTCTTCCATATTCCTCCAAACAACAGCATGATAAGGCCTGTTACAGCAATGCACCACTCCCTGCTACCAAACTCTATCTTAGTTACTGACCTATCCTGTGAAAAGACAACATGACCAAGGCAACTCTTATAAAAAGGAACATCTAATTGGGACTTTGCTTACAGCTTCAGAGGATTAGTCCATTATTATCATTGTGGGAAGCAGATAGGCATGGTGCTAGAGAAGTAGCTGAAATTTTTGCATCCTGATCCATAGTCAGAGAATGAGAACAGAGTAAGTGATCAAGAGAGACAGTGACAGAGAGAGAGAGACAGAGAAGGGGGGTAGGATTTTGAAGCCTCAAAGCCTAACTCCAGCAACATACCTACATGGCCATACTTACTTCAACAAAGCAATGCCTCATACTCCCCCTTGTCCTTTACAAATAGTCCCAACCCTAATGACTAAGCATTCAAATACATGAATATTGGGGCTGCTCTCATTCACACCACAATAGATGTATATTCACTTCTAGGGTGATACCTCCAATATTCTAAGAACCTCCACTAACTCTCAAAGTTAGCACTGCTGTTCATACTGGTATCCAAGCTCCAACACATGAATATTCAAGGAATGAATCACAGGAGCATTTCTTTTTTTTTCTTTTTTTTTATTGCTGTATAAATAATACCATTCAAAATTTCCACCTCCTCCCATCTTCCCATTTCCTTCCCGCTCCCCCACTCACTCTCCCCCTTCCCCCTCCAGTCCTAAGAGAGGACAGGGTACCTTGCCCTATGGGAAGTTCAAGGCCCTCCCCCCTCCATCCAGGCCTAGGAAGGTGTGTATCCAAACTGACTAGGATCCCAAAAAGCCAGTACATGCAGTAGAATCAAAATCCCAGTGTCATTATCATTGGCTTTTCAGTCAGCCCCCATTGTTAGCCACATTCAGAGTCCAGTTTGAACTCTTGTTCAGTTCATGCTTGTTCAGTTCCAGTCCAGCTGGCCTTGGTGAGCTCCCATTAGATCAGTTACACCGTCTCAGTGGGTGGAGGAACCGCTCGCGGTCCTGACTTCCTTGCTCATCTTCTCCCTCTTTCTGCTCTTAAACTGGACCTTGGGAGCTCAGTCCAGTGCTCCAATGTGGGTCTCTGTCTCTATCTCCATCCATCGCCGGACGAAGGTTATATGCTGATATTCAAGCAAGGCCAGTTCAGGCACCCTCTCCTCTACTGCCCAAGGACCTAGCAGGGGACATCCCCTTGTCTCTGGCCAACCCTAAAATGGCTCCCTTAATTAAGATATCTTCTTCCCTGCTCCCATATCTGCCCTTCCTCCATCTCAACCATCCCACTCGCCCAAGCTCTCCCCAGTCCTCCCCTTCTCCCTTCTCTTTCCCCCTCTCTCCTTCGCCCCACCCCACTACCACCCCCATGCTCCCAACTTTTGCCCAGCGATCTTGTTTGCTTCCAATTTCCAAGAGGATCTATATGTTTTTCTTTGGGTTCACCTTATTACTTAGCTTCTCTAGGATATGCGAACTATAGACTCAATGTCCTTTGTTTATGGCTAGAAGCCACTAATGAGTGAGTACATACCATATTCATCTTTTTGGGTCTGGGTATCTCACTAAGGATGGTGTTTTCTATTTCCATCCATTTGCATGCAAAATTCAAGATGTCATTGTTTTTTACCACTGAGTAGTACTCTAATGTGTATATGTGCCAGACTTTCATTATCCATTCTTCCAATGAGGGACATCTAGGTTGTTTCCAGGTTCTGGCTATTACAAATAGTGCTGCTATGAAGATAGTTGAACAAATGCTTTTGTAGTATGATAGGGCATCTCTTGGGTATATTCCCAAGAGTGGTATTGCTGGGTCCTGAGGTAGGTTGACTCCCAGTTTCCTGAGAAACCACCACACTAATTTCCAAAGTGGTTGCACAAGTTTGCATTCCCACCAGCAATGGATGAGTGTTCCCCTTACTCCACATCATCTCCAGTATAGGTTATCATTGGTGTTTTTGATTTTAGCCATTCTGACAGGTGTGAGATGGTATCTCAAAGTTGTTTTAATTTGCAGTTCCCTGATCACTAAGGAATTGAACATGACCTTAAGTATCTTTTGGCCATTTGAACTTCTGCTGTTGAGAATTCTCTGTTTAGTTCAGTACCCCATTTTTTAATTGGGTTATTTAGAATTTTAATGTCTAATTTCTTGAGTTCTTTGTATATTTTGGAGATCAGCCCTTTGTCTGATGCGGGGTTGGTGAAGATCTTCTCCCATTCAGTAGGTTGCCTTTTTGTCTTAATGACTGTATTCTTTGCTTTACAGAAGCTTCTCAGTTTCAGGAGGTCCCATTTATTCATTGTTGCTCTTATCGTCTGTGCTACTGGGGTTATATGTAGGAAGTAGTCTTCTGTCCCATGTGTTGCAGACTACTTCCCACCTTTCTCTTCTATCAGGTTCAGAGTGGTCAGATTTATATTGAGGTCTTTAATCCATTTGGACTTGAGTTTTGTGCATGGTGATAGATATGGATCTATTTTCATTCTTCTACAGGTTGAGATCCAGTTATGCCAGCACCATTTGTTAAAGATGCTTTCTTTCTTCCATTGTATAATTTTAGCTCCTTTGTTGTAAATCAGGTGTTCATAGGTTTGTGGATTAATATCCGGGTCTTCGATTCAATTTCATTGGTCAACGTCTCTGTTTTTATGTCAATACCAAGCTGTTTTCATTACTGTAGCTCTGTAATAGAGTTTAAAGTCAGGGATGGTAATGCCTCTGGAAGTACTTTTATTGTATAGGATTGTTTTGGCTATCCTGGGTTTTTTGTTTCATTATATAAAGTTGATTATTGTTCTCTCAAGTTCTGTGAAGAATTTTTTTGGGATTTTGATGGGGATTGCATTGAATCTATAGATTGCCTTTGGTAGAATTGCCATGTTTAGTATGTTGACCCTACCAATCCAGGAGCATGGGAGATCCATCCATTTTCTGGTGTCCTCTTCAATTTCGTTTCTTAACCCTCTTGTCAAATAGATCTTTCACTTCCTTGGTTAGTATTACCCCAAGATACTTTATGCTTTTTGTGGCTACCGTAAAAGGTGATGTTTCTCTGATTTCCCTCTCTGCTTCTTTATTCTTTGTGTATAGGAGGGCTACTTATTTTTTTGAGTTGATCTCGTATCCTTCCATATTACTGAAGGTATTTAGCAGCTGTAGGAGTTCTTTGGTAGAGTTTTTGGGGTCACTGATGTACACTATTATATCATCTGCAAATAACGAAAGTTTGACTTCTTCCCTTCCAATTCGAATCCCCTTGATCTCCTTATGTTGTTTTATTGCTATTGCTAGAACCTCAAGCACTATATTGAAGAGATATGGAGAGAGTGGACAGCCTTGTCTTGTTCCTGATTTTAGTGGAATCCCTTTGAATTTCTCTCCATTTAATTTGATGTTAGCTGTCGGTTTGCTGTATATTGCTTTTATTATATTTAGATATGAACCTTGTATCCCTAATCTCTCCAAGACCTTTATCATAAAGGGGTGTTGAATTTTGTCAAATGCTTTTTCAGCATCTAATGATATGATCATATGGTTTTTTTTCTTTCAGTTTATTTATATGATGGATTACATTGATAGATTTTTGTATGTTGAACCAGCCCTGCATCTCTGGGATGAAGCCTACTTGATCAGAATGGATAATTTTTTGATGTGTTCTTGGATTCACTTTGCCAGTATTTTATTGAGAATTTTTGCATCGATGTTCATGAGTGAGATTGGTCTGTAATTCTGTTTCTTCATTGAGTCTGTGTGTGGTTTTGGTATCAGGGTAACTGTAGCTTCATAAAAAGAGTTTGGCAATGACTCTTCTGTTTCTATTATGTGAAACACATTAAGGAGTATAGCTATTAGCTGTTCTTGGAAGTTCTGGCAGAATTATGCATTAAAACCATCTGGTCCTGGGCTGTTTTTGGTTGGGAGGTTTTGGATGACAGCTTTTATTTCCTCGCAACTTATAGGCCTATTTAAACTGTTCACCTGTTCTTAATTTAATTTTGGTATATGGTACTTATTCAAAAAAAGTTCATTTCTTTTACATTTTCCAATTTTGTGGCATACAGGCTTTTGTAGTAAGACCTAATGATTCTCTGAATTTCCTCAGTGTCTGTTGTTATGCCCCCCTTTTCATTTCTGATCTTGTTAATTTTCATGTTCTCTCTCTGCCTTTTGATTAGTTTGGATAGAGGTTTGTCAATATTGTTGATTTCCTCAAAGAACCAACCCTTTGTTTCATTGATTCTTTGGATTTTTTTCTGTGTTTCTATTTTGTTGATTTCAGCCCTCAGTTTGATTATTTCCAGTCTTCTACTCCTCCTGGGTGAGTCTGCTTATTTTTTTTCTAGAGCTTTCATGTGTGCTGTTAAGTCTCTAATGTGAGCTTTCTCTGTTTTCTTTATGTGGGCACTTAGTGCTATGAACTTTCCTCTTAGCACTGCTTCCATAGTGTGCCATAGGTTTGGGTATGCTGTGTCTTTATTTTTGTTGAATTCGAGGAAGACTTTAATTTCTTTCATTATTTCCTCCTTGACCCAGGGGTGGTTCAGTAGTTGACTCTTCAGATTCCATGAGTTTGTAGGCTTTCTGGGGGTATAATTGTTGTTGAATACTAACTATATTCCATGGTGATCCTGAAAGACCCCAACCAATTTTTCATAACGAACTGGACGAATTGGGTAATGGGACAGATTCTTCCTCCCCGCTCTCCCCCCACACATAGGGCAGGAGGGCTAGCAATTATCAGAACTGGTCACAGTCCTGGGCAGGAAGGCTAGCAATTATCAGAACTGGTCACAGTCCTGGGCAGGAAGGCTAGCAATTATCAGGACCAGTCACATTCTTCTAAACAGATGATTATCAGAACCGGTCATAGTGAATGATTACCAGACTGTAAACTGAGTCACAATGGAACAGGCAGCTTGTCACGTATTCAAGGTTTTTCTGGGAATAGGCTGAACTATGTTAATT
>PVIU01032654.1:0-13310 GCA_004026605.1 Ondatra zibethicus | reverse complement strand
ACTGAAGAGAGGTTGGGATTCCAAACCGGGGAATGATTTCCCGGAGAAGAACATCAGAAACTGTCTGGGCCCTTTTATTAGTGGTGGGAAATGCCTCGATCCATCCAGACATTGTATCCACCAGGACCAGAAGATATTTAACTCTTCTGACCGTGGGCATGTGGGTAAAATCCAGCTGCCAGTCAGTTCCTGGAAGGGAGCCCCTAGCCTGGTGGGTGGGGAAAGGAAAACTACAGTATTTAGTATTGGGATCAGACCTTTGACAGATTTGACAAGAAGCTGTGATAGCTTTTAGGAACTTTAAGTCCTCAGGGGTGGGTTGGAGGTGAGCCTTAACAAAATAAAGCAGAGCTTTATCATTAGGATGGCACAGCACCAATGTTGTACTTTTTTGGCGCGTGGAAAGACACGAGACACGAACGAACCCAGGCAAGAAGATTTATTAGAGGGGGTGTGCTCACGGGCCCGAGGAAACGTGAGGAGAGGGGGAGGAGAAAGAGAGCGAGGGAATGGCGCCTCTGACTTTTAAAGGCTGCGCTGCTCAAGCGCAGACGGCTCGCGTAGGTGCGTCAGACGCTGGTGACGCAAATGGCGGGCGACCCAGGCTTTCGCACATGCGCACAGGGGTGAGGATAGCCACGCATGCGCGAGCATGGGTCACATCCCCAAGAGGCTGCCTTTTTGACCCAGGGGTTGGGCTTCACGGACAGCCAAATGCCAACAGAGGTGATTAAGTCATGATGGCTCTGACTCTATCAGTGAAATCATAACTTGATGGCATTATTGAGAAGTGAAGGAGACTTGGATGGTAAGACCAGGTAGGAGTAAATTGATCTTTGAAGATCAATCTTGATCAATCTTGCCCTGGCCTATCTGTCTGCCTCTCTCTCTCTCTCTCTCTCTCTCTCTCTCTCTCTCTCTCTCTCGTCTCTGTGAGAGCAGTCTTTTTCTGGTGCATTCTTCCACCACAATGTTTTTTTGCCATGCCACACACCTTAAAGCAAGGAGCCAGATGACCAGCAACTAAAACTTTTAAAATTATGAGCTGAAATAAAACCTGTTTTCAAATGGATTTTTTGTTTTTGTTTTTTAAGACAGGGTTTCTCTGTGGCTTTGGAGCCTGTCCTGGAACTAGCTCTGTAGACCAGGCTGGTCTCAAATTCACAGAGATCCACCTGCCTCTGCCTCCCGAGTGCTGGGATTAAAGGCGTGCGCCACCACTGCCCGGCTCAAATGGATTTTATGATGACAAAAAATGTGGTCAACACACAAGCTCTACTGGGTTTAATGATGACCCAAGAAACGTGTGCTTACCAGTGTGGAGACCCAAAAATGTGAGCCTGTTTCCACCTTGTCTGATGATCAGAGAATTTGAAGTTGTTCAATTATTAACAAGTGTAGCTACACATCCTGACTCAGGATGTGATTACTTGGTTCTTTTGGTATTAAGATGGCTCATTAAAAATAGATCCATTCCACCCTGACAGATGGTCAGGATATACAAGCACACTTGTACTCCTTCTTTTGTAATATGAGGTTTGACCTGGGAGTGGCTGCCTTCAGGATACTTGGCCTAGGGTAGTTTCACTGCCTAAACAACAGAATGCTAATGACTTGATGCCTCAAAGTGGTAAAGCAGTTAGCTGTTCAGTTTTCCTTTGTATCATGTTAATTTAGTCTTTTGTTACCTCCTTCCCCCTTTTGTGTTCCCCACCAAGAGCTCCAGTGTGGCTGTTTCAGTGGGACCTCCCTGGTCCTTTCTGCTGGAGATGTAAGTGCACGGCCTGATGATGCCACCTACCTGCCGCTTGCTACTTTCAGTTCGCTTTTGCTTACTCTCTGAGTCAGGCTACTCCAGTTGTTCCTAAGGATATGGTTGTTGTTAAGTTTCAAACAAATGGCTGAGGTGCCTATTTAACTATCAAAGTGGACCTGGCCTCCAGGTTCTCCCAACATCCCTCAGCCCCGCGCTGTTACAGCGTATGGCTGGCACACCCCACCCTCTATCCTGAACTTTCCAGCCTAGTGCTGGGCTGCCCTTCCCCCAGAGGCTCTTCCCTAAATAATCCAG
The DNA here is from genome assembly GCA_004026605.1 of Ondatra zibethicus. Lineage (NCBI taxonomy): Eukaryota > Metazoa > Chordata > Mammalia > Rodentia > Cricetidae > Ondatra > Ondatra zibethicus. The sequence goes on along the minus strand of PVIU01032654.1, from coordinate 11,239 downwards.
ACATTTTGGTTACCTACCTGTAGGCAGAGTTTCTCTGTGTCTCAGCAGCTGCTCCCAAATAACCACAAGAGACTTAAAATTAATTATAAATGCTTGGCCGATAGCTCAGGTTGGTTACTAGCTAACTCTTACACTTTAAATTAACCCGTATTTCTTATCTACCCTCTGCCACTTGGCTGTACCTTCTCTCAACATGGCATGCTCATTTTGCTTTTCTCTATGTTTCTTGAGTCTCCTTAGACTTGGCTCTTCTTCCCAACATTCTCTCTTCCCAGAAAATCCTGCCTAGCTATTGGCCAATCAGCTTTTTATTAGCAATGAGAGTAACACATTTTCACAGTGTCCAGAAGGATTATTCCACAGCAACTACCCCTTTTATACCTTTGGCCTCCTAGCTGTTACACCTGGGTTCCCTGTTCTCCACTCTCCCTTCTCTGCCCCCTCTCCTCACATGGCCCAGCTCAGTCTGCTCATGTCCACTCTGGGCTCTCCCAGATGTCTCTGACTCTGGCTGTGCTCTCCCTTTTATCTACAAAAAGTTTCTCCTCCACTTACCTAGGAGTAGTCATGTCCTGTCCTTTCCTGTCCTCCTCATTTCTTTTGTTCATTCAGCACTAAGTGCCTGACTTGATGAACTTACCTCTCTGTTGCTTGCTATTTCTTCTTATACTTTTGCTTGCTATGTGCATAACAGCTCACTCATTTGAAACCAAAAGTACAGCTATCATTGAGCACTCTCTGTACAGAGAATGTACAGGGGCCATGCATTTTAAGACTATGGAAATTTGGTCACAGACACACAGGAAGGGTGGCCCTGTGAAGACAAAAGCAGAGATTGGAGGGCTCCAAGTCAAGGAACACTGAAGAGTGCCAGGAGCCACCGGGAGCTGGAAGAGACAGTGAAGAGTTCTTCCCATAGCCCTTGGCAACAGAAGCTCTGCCAGAGCCCTGACCTCAGACCTCTGGCCCCCAAGACCATGGTAGAATGACAGGCAAAACATTTCTACTGCTTTAACCTGTCGCGTGAAACAGCGCAAAAGCTGAGAATGGTCTGTGAGGTTCAAAACCATGGAGGTCATGGTGACCTTGACAAGAGGTATCACGTGGAATGGTGAGACAGAAACCCTCATCAGAATGCTTTCCCAGGCAAATGGGGAAGAGGATACAGCAAGCGTGCATACTCTAGGCCAGAGATTGCAAAGTGACTGGCCAGCAAGAAATGGGGAACCTGTCACATGACTTCAAGAAACCGAATTCTGCTAATAGCTTGGAAGACAAGGCTGGGATCTAGAAAGAAATGCTGCCCGGCTGACATCCTACCCCAGCCTATGTTAACCCAGGCTGTGCTACCCTGCACTCACTACTACGGCTTGAACATGGGCTCGTGTGGTGAATTCTTGGTTTCCAACTGGTGCTATTATCTCAGGAGATGGTGGTGGTATCTCAGGAGATGGTGGTGGTATCTCAGGAGATGCAGGAAGCCTCAGATGAGGCCTTGCTGGAGGAAGGGAGTCAGGGGAGGTGCTATTTTGAAGTCTATGTGTGGTCCCTACCTAGTCCTTTGCTTCCCATCTGCCATGACGTGAACAGCCTCCTCCACATGCTCCCCCAGCCATGATGCACCCGGAATCAGTGAAGCCAGGGCCTGTGGGCTGACATCTCTGGAGCTGTGAGCAAAATAAGCCATTCCTCCCCTGGGTTGCTTCAGGTATTCAGCTATACAAGATTAATGAATGAATTCGTGGAGATCATAATACCAAGCTGCAGGCTGAGCATGAAACGACGCTCAGCCCCTGAGTCCTCTGTGCGGCTTCCTGGTTGTTACTTCATCTCATCTACAAGTGTCTCTCCGGGCAGCCATCTTTCTGAAGGACGTGCCTGCTAAAGCATATTTTTATAATCTCTTCAGAGCCGGAGTAGGCCTTTGACCGGCAGGTCTGTGTTGGGTAATGAGCACATGGAAGCCGAGCAGCAGTCTCCTCTCAGGAGCTCTGGCTGAGCCCCCGGGGCTGCGGGGGTGACGTGTTGTGGCACAATGGCCCTCATTCGAGCAGGAATGCCTTCCAGGTGCCTGCTGCACCCTCCTGGTGCCAAGCCCAGCTGGCTCGCCACCATTTCAGCCCTCCTTTGCCGCATTGGCCGGCCCTTAATTCCTTCCCAGAAACTCTGCTCTTTTGCCACACACCACGTGTTCAGTCATGCCCCATCTGACAGCTGGGGCCCCAGCCCAACCCCACAGACGCCCAGTGTTCCTTTCAGAGGCTCCGGTGTGCTCCTGCCAGCCAAGTTCACTTCCTTTACGATTGTGTCCCATGCCAATGACTTACACACTTGATGAAAGGACTCAGGGGCTGAGAACTTGGATCAATGGGGTCTTTATTTTTGAACATCAGTAAACAGCACAAATCAGTTGAATGGGTGCAGCCTTGTTCATGATTCCAATGCTTGCTATGGTCTCCAGCCAGCATTAGACCTACTAAGAATGAGCTTGTTACCGCTAGCTAATAAAGAATGTGGCCCTTTTTCCTTAGCTTGAACAAACTCCAAAATGCTGGCCTGAAAGATCAGCTTAACACTGGCGAGACTGAATGGAAAAATCTTTAACTTTCCTTTTGAAACAGTCCATTGACGCTGTTCTAATTGTTTTCTTTTCTCTTTCTTTTCGTCCACTCTCTGGCATCATTGGGTCAGCTTGGTGCAAATCTTTCTAAGACGCAGAAAGACGTGCCAGGATCGTTTCCACGGACTGAACTACAAATTGTGTAATTAGAGATGAAAAGTCCCAGGAACCTTAACTTGTGCCTGTGCCTTTGTCAAAATGGACCCCTGTCACTGTGTTTTGGGGTTTGTTCTTGTTACTCTTGCTGTTTGTTTGTGGAACCACTCAGAGCTCATTCAATGCCACCAGCAAGGGACATGGCCTCTCCATTTGACTAAAGATAGTCATTGGTGTGGTTAGACTGCAGGGACAATATCCCTTAAAAGGACTCAAGGTCTAGAGTTGGAGCTAGGCCTGCCTAGTGTGCATGAGAGCACACTGAAATAAAAGAATTTAAGGCCAAAACCTCTATTTTGTCCCAAGTAGAATTGAATATTTAACAAAAAGAGACTGAACTTTTGTTCCGATTTGAAATACAAATGGCATAAAGTAAAGGAGGTGGCACAGTTTCAGCAGATACAGCTAATTCCTCCCCAAACCCTCTGCATGATAGGAGGGTTCAGAAGTAAGCTCTGGAGGCAGACAGCAGGGCTTCAAATGCCAGTCCCAGCCGGAGTGTGAGACTGGCCAAACTGCTTTCTGTGACTTAGTCTCCTCTTCTGTAAGATCAGTCCCCACCCCAGGTTTCTGTCGAGCTCGGGAGAAGCAGCCCTCACGATGGGCATCACTGTTGTCCTTCTGGGTGAGTGACAGCCTCTGCCCAGCCCTTGCGGCCCTGCAAGATGGCCTCCCAACACTATCCTGGTGCCTTCCCACACTGTCGCCCACTGCTGCCAACACCCGAGGAAGCTCTAACTTGATCAAGGGGTAAGAGCCGGTCACTCCACAAATCAGGCTGCCACGACCTCAGCGACCTCAGCGTGACATGCAAAGCTACCAGGAAGGTAGTGAGGAGCAGGGAGCCCCAGGCCACCGTGGGAACAGAGCTGGCTTTCAAGGTGTCCTCTGCCCTTTATGTCAGTTGTGTTACTGTCCTCGGTTCATGGCATTCCTCAATTTTAGCTACAAGTTTCCTTTAGGTCTCGGTGTGTCCATTTTTCTCACTCTTTTGCCTTCCTTCTACGTCCTCCCACCTCTACCATTTTGGCTCCAAGTGTCTGTGGGAAAGAGCTGCCGCTGAAGGCGGTGTCTGTAAGTCGCATAGTATGTGTAGAGCAGTCCCTGGGCAGTCTCGCGTTCCATGCATGCTACGTCAGGAGCAGCTACCTTTTTTATAATTGTTTAGTTTTGATAATTGTGTGTGTGCGCGTGCGTGTGTGCGAACGTGTGTGTGTGTGTGCGCGCGTGTGCGTGTGTGCGCGCGTGTGAGTGTTGCGTTGTGATCATGTTTACCCGTGCCCCTCTTATCCCTCTCCCACTCTTTGGTTCCCTTCTTCTCCACACCCCCTCCTACCCCCACTCTTTGTGGTGTTGTGGCTCAGGTAGCCATAGCTGCTGTGATGGCCACGCCAGTGTTTCACGGCACCCCTCTCCACCCTCTGGCTCTTACGCGCATTCTACCCCTTTTCCTGTAGTGTTCCCTGGGTCTTGGAGTGGGTGGCACTGATGTCCTGCTTAGGGCTAAGGACCGAACAGTCACTTCAGCTCAGCACTTGGGCCTGCATCCACTGCGGTGTGACACTACGTTACCTGCTGCTCTCACAACAGCTTCTCTGGCCCACGCTGAGAGCGGCCCTAGTCTGCAGAGAGAAACGTAAAGGTTTAGAGAGGGCTTTGCTATATGTTCATTTAGCAACATCAGTAGTACCTTCTCCCCTAGGCCCTGTGACCTCCCCAGCCATAGGTTTTTAGGTTAGGTTCACAGCATCAAGATATATTCCCTCCTGTGAGGTGGACCTCAAATTCAACTAGAATGCACTTGATTAACCCACAAACGCTCTTGCCACTATTGCACCAGTGGGTCCATCTTACCTGATGGGAAACCGTTGATGACTTTTCTCCCCCAGGGGTCTGCATAGCACCTTTTTGCTAGCCAATGTGGAAGACTCTTCCAGTTCAATTCCAGCCTAGTTTTTCCAAGGACATCTATTTATTGTGGAATATTCCTTTACATTATGTGAAGATATTTCACTATAAGTGGTTTAATAAAAAGCTAAATGACCAATAGCTAGGCAGGATTTTCAGGGCAGAGAGAACGCTGGGAAGAAGAAGGGTGGAGACGCAGAGACTCACCAGCCAGAGACCAAGGAATGAGGAAAGCAGCATAAGCAGAACAGAGGAAAGGGAATAAAGCCACAAAGCAAAAATAAATTCATAGAAATCAGTTAACTTAAGTTATGAGAGCCAGTTAGAAACAAGCCGAAGCTATCAGCTGAGATTTCATAATTAATAATAAAACTCCATGGCGTGATTTGGGAGCTGGCAGGAAAGACAGAAAAATCCACCTACAGCTATCTTTTAACTTCTGCCTGGAGCCTGTGGTGTGCGCAGCCTTAGGTTCCATGATCCCCCACCCCAGTGATGGACACACCCTCACAGAAAGTGAAACTCCCACCTAACGCTGCGTACAAAGGGAAGTCTTGGTCTGCTAATGGCCAGACTGTGAGCATGCTTACTGCCTTCCTGTCATCCCAGTACTTGGGAAGGGGAAGCAGGCGGTCAGGGGTTCAGGCCCCCGCTACTGGGTGACCTGGGAAAGAAGATCTTAGTGTTTCTTCCACTTGAGCTGGTTTCACAGGCCTGTCCTCTCCTCCGCCCTTCTCAGCTGCCTCAAGCATCTTTCCTAACGGCATGAATGAAAGAAAAAAAGTTAAAACTCGTCTGTTCTCTACTCAGTTTTCCCTTCTGTGTGTGCAAGAGGGTGTTTTGTTTAGCTTCGTCTTGTTTTCTAGGCTCCTCCTTCACCCAGGACAAGTCAGCAGACTATGGCCGTGAGCTAAGTCACAGCCTACTAAGAAAGGCTTTTGCTTAATTAACTGACTGAGCAACACCCAAACAATTAAAACTACTTTGTGACACAGGAACATTTTATAAAGTACAGCTTCGGTGTCTTCACATAGAGTTCCCCCGGACCCAGGCACACTCGCTCATCTCCATGCTGTTGGTGGTGTACTGGGCGGACGCAGGCACACTCGCCCATCTCCATGCTGTTGGTGGTGTGCTGGGCAGACCCAGGCACACTCGCCCATCTCCATGCTGTTGGTGGTGTGCTGGGCGGTCAGGATGGAGGCCACACTGCCCACAAGGCCAGAATATTTGCTATCTGACTTGTGCAGAAGAAAGTCCCCTACATCCCCCAAACTAAATTACATGTCTGTGTGGCATAGTTACCTGTCTTTCATGTAATCAATGCTGCCTATATTACTTATTTCTACTTTTGGGTCTCAAGCAATAGGATGCCTGTGGGAAGAATTTTGAGTGCTCACAGGAAAGTCTGGGCATTGATTTTAGTTAGTGATGTCAGACAAGCCCCCTCCCCCTAGTCATTACCTTTCTTTTCCTTTCCTTTTCCAGTCCAGGTGATTGAAGCCAGGGCCACATGCATTCTAGGCAAGCGTTCCGCCACTAAGGGCGACCTCAGCACTGCCTGTGTCCCCATGGCTTCAAGATGGCAGCCACAGCTCCTCAAATTGCTGCCAGCAGCATGGGGAAAGAACTTGGCATAATATGCACGCACGTGCTGCATGGTGACATTTGGGTCAATGACAGACACATATAAGGTAATTCCATTGGGTTCTGATGGAGCTGAGCTGAGGATATAGCCAAGTAGAGCTAGCATGTGCAAGGCATAATTTAAAAACATATTATAATGGAATTAAAAATGATTCGATAACTGTCGTGATATCACAGTCCACATGCTCCTGATTCTGGTGTGGATGTGCCAGCTTCACTGCCGGTTGTACAGTACATAATATTTGATACATTTACAGAGCTATACAGTGTATTGCTTGCCGTGTCCTGTAGGGATTGGCCCTGGAAACCCGACTGGAGCAACGCAGGAGTGAGGAAAGCTGACGGACACTGAAGGAACAACAGACACACATACAGAGAAGCTGGGATTGGGTAGGCTGTGCTGACTATGATGGAGGACACCAGGAAATTCAGCAAGTTATGTACAGAGCAAGAAGGGGCTGGCTAGTCTTAGGGAGGGCTCTGCAGGGTAAAGGAGAAGAAGCTGGGTTGACAGTTTCTGCATACACTGGTTTAGCTAAAGGTCCATCCATTATCAGCATTTGTACTTAGACCAGAGGAAGGCCTTGCCACTCTCATGGCTGAGGCGATGGGGTCCTTGGCATGGCCGTGTCAACAATACATGTTCACTCAGAATTTCATTGGCTCCTCACATTTTGTTGTTGTTGATTTAAGGCAGTCTTGCTATTTGCCCTGGCTCACCTGGACTCGCCATGTGGACCAAGGTTTAATCTTAGAAAGGAATCTTTGAGGCATTAGGATTACAGAATCCTAATGCTCAGGAAGCTAAGGTCTATGGATCACTGTGAGTTCAAGGCCAGACTCGGCTATGGGGTGAGACTCTCTCTCTCTCTGTCTCTCTCTCTCTTAAAAATATTTACTTATTTATTTATTATCTATACAGTGTTCTGCCTTCATATATGTCTGCAGGACAAAAGAGGACCCCAGTTCTCATTATAGATGGTCATGAGCCACCATGTGGTTGCTGGGAATTGAACTCAGGATCTCTGAAAGAACAGCCATTGCTCTTCACCTCTGAGCCTTCTCTTCAGCTCCCAAGACCCCATATCAAAAAAAGAGAGAAAGAGAGAGAGAAAGGAAAAATGAAAGAAAGAGAAGAAGGAGGATAAAAAGAAGAGAAAAGAAAAGAAAAAGCACCTTGAAACTGGGCCTGGTGGTTTAATTCCAATACCTAGAGGTTGAAGCAGGTGGATTGCCATGAGTTCAAGTCCAGCCTGGATCTCATATGAGTTCCAGCAAGATTTTGCCTTTAAAAACACAAAACAAATAATTTTGAAGAAGAAAGGAAATCCAGCAGCTTGCATTGCCTTTGTAGATAGAAGCAATCAACAGATTAATTCCAACTTTTCCTAAGATAAGTAATTTGGTTTAGAAGAAAATAAAGCAAATTTTCCCAATAATTTCAGGTGATTTTCAAACCCCGAAGCATACAAGCCAGCTTGGGGGAGCAGAGGGAACTTCTGTTAACCTTGCTTGGCCTTTGCTGATGCAACTAGTGTTCCACGATCAGACTCCAGCTGGACAGACTCAGGTCACGCAAGGTCATATTAGACAGCATTGCATGGACCTTGCATGGTCAAAGCTCCTACAAACATGGACTTGTCGGGATCATCAGAATTACACAAGCAATCAAACTGAAGTATCATAATGATTTATAGCCAAAGTGCACAGAGAACATAAAAGGCCAGGGTGTGAGCACACAGGTTCCAGCGAGTCCCAGAGCCAGAGCTGAGCATGTGACCCTGGCCTCCATGAGTCAGAGCCCTTGAGATGCACAGCACACAGACCCTTTGATAGTCCTCATTCACATGCCCCACGGCCTGTTTATGAACCCGTGTAGGCCAGCCTCAGTGGATAAGCAGGAAGGCGTGCCCAGATACAGACTAGCAAGACAAGCAGTGTGACTGCTAATGCTGGAAATTTTGGAACCCCACTTCATAGAGACAGGGTTTTGATTTGAAGTGTTTTCTACACCCCTCAAAATGTGTATTGCTCGGGCTCTAGCTAAGTACACTTCTATCCATGACTTTGGTGGACTATGTCCCCAGAACACACCACTCCCACCCCAGATGTGAATACTCAACCCATACAGCCCCCCCCCAAACCTGGATGCAGTGGGACCATCATGCGCAGGGACGCACACAGAGAAAGTGAATCAAACTTCAGCCTTCAAAAAGGCAAATTGTCTTGTCCAGTCACATATATAACCCTGGCTTTGAACATGCTCCCTGATCAGAAAAGGGTGACCAAAATATATCCAAATTGTTGAAATTTAAGCTTTGGTTCCAGCCACTAGCTTTCAGTTAATACAAACTTCTCCCAGACGTCCAGATACTGGACTGTGCATGTTCTGCTTCAATTACACGGTAAACTTTTCACCAGTGACATAAGTAACATTTATGATATAAAAATATGAGTAGACTGCACAGAAACAGTTACGTGATGCGGTTAGCACAATGCCATCCCAGGCTTGTGTTCTCACCAGCCGCGCCCACCGGGCCATTCACAAAGGCTTCTCTTCAAACAAACAAAACATACTAAAGACATGCCTGCTAGCTGTGTGCTAAATCTCAGATTTGGTAAATCATAAGGGAGGGGAATATGCCCCAACAGTTCTGCAACTACACAGTTCACATGTATTGAACTCTTCATCAAGAGCCAGTTCCCTAAATCCACTACATAAAACCTTAGGACCAATAGGAATAGCTTTCAAAATGCTTATAGTAGCAGCTTTGAGAATGTGGACTTTGTCATTAAAGACTACCTGGATGCCAGGCGGTGGTGGCGCATGCCTTTAATCCCAGCACTTGGGAGGCAGAGGCAGGTGGATCTCTGTGAGTTCGAGGCCAGCCTGGTCTACAAGAACTAGTTCCAGGACAGGCACCAAAGGTACAGAGAAACCCTGTCTCGAAAAAGACCAAAAAAAAAAAAAAAAGCCTACCTGGATTATTTTCACAGATGAACTCATGTAGTTATCAGGATAAAACTAGAACATACTTGTCTCAGGGTTTTTATTGCTGTGAAGATGTGAAGAGACACCATGATCATGGTAACTCTTGTAAGGAAAATATTTGATTGAGGAGGCTGGCTTACAGTTTCAGAGCTTTAATCCATTATCATCATGGCGAGAAGCAGAGCAGCAGGCGGGCAGGCATGATGGGGCAGCTGAGAGTCCTTACATCTTGATAGGCAAGCAGTAAGAAGTCGACTGACATTTGGAAGTATCCCAAATTTCGGAAACCTCAAGGCCTGCCACCACAGTGAAACATTTCCTCCAACAAGGGCATGCCCACTCCAACAGAGCCACAGCTCCTAATAGTGCCTGCCACTCCCTATGAGATTATGGGGGCCAGTTACATTCAATCTAACAAATTCCACTCCCTGACCTCATAAGCACGTAACAGTATCATAATGCAAATTGCTTATAGTTCAACATCAAAAGTCCCCATAGTCTATGGCAGTCTCAACAATGTTTTAAAGTCTAAAGTTCAAAGTGTCTTCTGAGATTCATGCAGCCTCTTAACTGTAATCCCCTGTAAAAACTAAAATCAAAATACATATCACATCCTTCCAACATATAATGGCACAGGATATACATTACCATTCCAAAACGCAGGAAAGAGAGCATAGAGAGGAAACACTGGACCAAAGCAGGACTGAAAACCAGCTGGGTGAACTCCAAACTCTGCATCTCCACGTCTGATGTCAAAACGCTCTTTAGCCTTGTTGCCTGCAACACACTTCTTTCTCTTGGGCTGGTTCTACTCCCTGTTAACAGCCCTCCTTTCTTCTATCCTTATCTAAACCCAGAACTACGTGGTCAAAACTACCATTTCTGCTCTTCCTGGGGTTGGAACATGGCCCCTCACTCAGTTACATCTTCACCAGCTTTCTGTCCTTCACTGCCTAAGCTTGGCTGTCCTGAAACTTGCTCTGTAGACCAGGCTGGCCTCCAACTCAGAGTTCCTCCAGCTTCTGCCTTCCCAGTGCTGGGATTAAAGGTGTGCCCCACCACACCTAAATCTAAGCTTTTCTTAGTTTTTTCTACCAGTTGGAAGCATAGCTGGGGTGAGATCTTGCCCTGACATCACCACTCCCTTTATTTCATTTCCTAACCCTTTATTTCCTTGAACACAGGATTTAGCTCCATTGCACTCCCTTGTTTTCTCCTCAAATTTTTCATTTTGTGATTTACCCTGCTCAGTTTGCTCCTTTTCATTATAGATCTTCATTAGAGTTACCACTAAAAACCATATGACAGAGTCTATACTAGGCTGAGATTTCCCCTGCCAACAGAATTAATCCAAAATTCTTTACTTTAGCCTCAGGTAGACTCTTTGGTCAAGGGCAAAAAAAAACTCACCAAAATATCACAAGAACAGTCTCTAGACAACATACTAAAGTTCTGCTCTGAAACATCTTGAGTGAGTCCCACATAGTTCAAAAAACTCTTAGCACTGCCTTCCACAATCCTACTAGTATGGCCTACTAAGCAGTGCTTAAACCAACTCACTGCTTTCCAAACCCAAGGCATCAAACTCCAAATTCCTCCAAACAAACACATGGTCAGGCCTATCACAATAATATTCCAGTCCCTGGTACCAATTCCTGTCTTAGATAGAGTTTTTATTTACTGTAAAAAGACACCATTACCTTGGCAACTCTTATAAAGAAAACATTTAATTGAGGAGGCTTACTAACAGTTTCAGAGGTTCAGCCCATTATCACTGGTGGGGAGCATGGTGCTGGAGCTGAGAGTCCTTACATCTTGATAGGCAGGCAATGGGAAGTCAACTGAGACACTTGGCAGTGTCCCTAGCATAGGAAACCTCAAGGCCTGTCCCCATAGTAACACATTTCCTCCAACAA
>PVIU01032653.1:0-13311 GCA_004026605.1 Ondatra zibethicus | reverse complement strand
ATCTGCCAACTTTCGCCGCCACATTCAGAGAGTCTGGTTTGATCATATGCTCATTCAGTCCCAGGCCAGGTGGATTGGTGTGCTCCCATTAGTTCAGGCACACTGTCTCATTAGGTGGACCAGCCCCTCACGGTCCTAACTTCCTAACTCATCTTCTCCCACCTTCTGCTCTTCACCTGCACCTTGGGGGCTCAATCCAGTGTTTCTTAGCTATTTGAGTTTCCTCTTCCGAAAACTCTGTTTTTGATCTGTACCCCATCTTTTAATTTGATCGTTTAAGGTTTTGATATTTAATTTTCTAAGTTCTACTCCTCTTGGATATGCTTATTTCTTTTTGTTCTAGAGCTTTTAGGTGTGCTGTCCAGTTGCTAGTACTGTCCCTACCTACATTCCTTCCCTCTTTTCTCTTTTCCCTCCCATCCCCATTTGATCTTCCTGTTCCAATTGCACCCCATCCATCCTTAACTATCTACTATCCTAATTACATCATATATATATTCATTCCTAGGGAGATCCATTCCTCCTCCCCAATCCTTTACTCTATAACTAACCTCTATGGTTATATGGATTGTGGTTTGCTTATCAAAGACTTAATAGCTAACACACATATATAAGCAAATAAATACCATATTTGTATTTTGGATCTGAGCTACCTCACTCAGGATAATTTTTACTAGTTCCATCCATTTACCTGTGAATTTCATATTTTTAACAACTGAGTAATATTCCCTTATGTAAATGTCCCACATTCTCTCTATCCATTAATCGTTGATGTCAGAGAAATGAACATGGTTGAGCAAGTGTCTTTGTAGTAGGATGGAGAGCCTTTGGGTATATGCCCAAGAGAGGGGTAGCTGAAACTTGAGGTATATTTATTCTCAGCTTTCTGTGAAGTTGCCACAGTGATTTTCCTGTACAAGTTTTTATTCCCACCAACAAGGAATGAGTGTTTCTCTTACTCTACATCCTTACCAGCATGAGCTGCCATTTGTTTTACTGATCTCAGGCATTCTGATGGGTATAAGATGAAATCCCAAAGTAGTTTTGATTTACATTTCTAACTAATTTGATAACTAAGGATGTTGAACATTTCTGTAAGTGCTTCTCAGTCATTTCTGTTTCCTCTTTGGGGAATTTTATGTTTAGATCTATACCCCATTTTTATTAAGTTATTGATGTCAAATCTTTTTTGAGTTCTTTATATATTTTAAATATTAACTTTATATTGGATGTATAGTTGGTTAAAAACAAAACTCTTTTCTCATTCTTCAGACTGCCACTTCATCGAAATGAGAGTGTCCTTTGCAATACAGAAGCTTTTTGGTTTCATGAGGTCCCATTTATTAATTGTTGTTTTTAGTGCCTGTGCTATCAGTGTTCCGTTCAAAAAGTGGTTTCTTGTGTCAGTGAGTTCAAAGATATTCCCCCACTTTCTCCTCTATCAGCCTCAGTGTACCTGGCCTTATGTTGAGGTCTTTGATTCATTTGTAGTTAAGCTTTGTCCAGAGTGATAAGTATAGATCTATTTTCATTCTGATATATGTAGGTATCCAGTTTGACCAACACCGTTTGTTGAAGATTCTGCCATTTTTCCAGTGTGTACTTCTGACTTCTTTGTCAAAAATCAGGTGTCAATAGGTGTGTGAACTTATATCTGAATCTTCAATTCAATTCCATTTATTGCTGTATCTGTTTTTGGACCAGTACCATGCTGTTTTTATTGCTATAGCTCTAAAGTATAATTTAAGATCAGGTATGGTGATACCTCTTGCAGTTCCTTTATTATTCAGGATTATTTCAACTATCCTGCCTAGGTTTTTTGTTTTTCCATATGAAGCTGAAAATTGCCATTTCAAATTCTGCAAAGAACTATATTAGAATTTTGATGGGGATTGCATTGAATCAGTAGATTGTTTATGATAAAATGGACATTTTTACTATATTAATCTTACCTATCCATGAACATGGGAGACCTTTCAATCTTCTGATATCTTCTTCAATCTCTTTCTGCAATCTTAAAGTTTTGATCTATATATCTTTTACTTCCTTGGTTAGAATTATGAAGATAGTTTATTCTTTGTGACTATTGTGAAAGGTGTTATTTACCTGATTTCTTTCTCAGTTTATTTATCCTTTGTATATAGGAAGGTAACTGGCTTTTGTGCCTTAATTTTGTATTCTGATACCTTGCTGAAAGTGTTTACCAGCTGTAGGAGTTTCCTGGTGAAATTTTTAGGGTCAATCACATGCTCTACAAATAAAGATACTTAGACCTCTTCCGTTCCTGTTTGTGTTCCTGATCTCCTCCAGTTGTATTGAACAGGTATGGAGAGAGTGGACAACCTTGTCTTGTAATTACTTTTAAGGCCTGGACTCTGTCCAGTCACCTTTGCTACAGGCATGAGGCCACTGGGAAAGTGGAGGGTCTTGGTTTACATTTGCTTTGGAGTATCCAAGGTCATCTTCTCTTGATGCTGCAGTTAGCTTACAAGCCTACAGCAGGGGGAACTCGAGCTTTAAAATCGATTTGTGCAGGGGAATAAAAAGAAATTTGAAAGAGATGGATGTAATAGGCACTGCAGGTAAAACTGAGAACCACCTAAGTACAAAGTATCACATGAGCATGGAACTAACACAGCTAACCAACCATCAATATAAGCTCCACAAGTTGATTTATGGTATAAGTTAGATTGAAATGTAGCTACTTAAACCTACATGTTTACCACATACAAATGTGATATAGTTACAAATTAAACAAATGTGTAGACTTTTAATTATTCTACCTCTTCTTCATTTCCAACTAGTTCTAAATCAGCAAATATCCTGGATAAATCCATTCATCCATTAAAGTGAAGGCTGGAAAGTGGAGGAACTGGTGTTCTGCTGTGCCCTGACTTCTACCTCCCTCTGCTTCTGTGACCACCCTTTACTTCTTCTGACTTGGCAATTGTGTTCATTTCTACTCCTTCAGCATGTAGAGTGAACTAGATTTGGAAGTGAACTCTCAAGAGAACTAAACTCCCAGCCTCCCCAATCTTGAAAATGGGATCTTAATTAACATGGGCTCCTGAGTGGCTGGTATTAGTGCCAGGGTGCCATACAGGACTAGACACAGTGCTTCACCAAGAAATAAACCACCACCACTTTAAGATACTGCAATTTGAGGTTTGTTTCTTACATAACAAAATACAATTAAATGAAAAGTATTCTAATTAGCATACAAACATACCTCTCCTCCTCCAGTAGTGATATTATTTATGGTTACTGTTTTGTAGTTTACTGTTATGATTATCCTTCTTTTATAGCTATTGGTGTTTTCAATGGAAAGGTTTGGTTGCTGAATGTTCAAGGATGACTTTTTCATTAAAAATTTATTTATATACAGCAGGCACACAATACATAACAATCAAACTTTAAAAAATTATCTAGCCACTGTCTGGAGGGACCCATGTCTTCTCTCCCCTTCCTCTAGTACCCGTGCTTAAATCTGTGTTAAAAATCTTTTCTTAGTCAGCTCCAACTTTGTGTCATTAAAAAAGAAGTTATCTAATTTCAGAACAATGATATGCCCAAGTTCATAACTATCTTGAATCTCTAAACTATGATAGATGTGGGGTGTGCCTTGTAATGTTCAAATTCACTTAATGTCTAAGAAAATCAGTACTACATTTCTATTTTTGGAACAATGAATTAAACAGATGTGAACTCTTTCCTACCAACTTTCTATTTCAGATGTGAACTATCTGAATCAAATTCCAATTACACAATTAGTTTTGTTTGTATGCCTAGCCCTACTGAATTTTTGCTTCTGGGTGAAATGCCCACCTCAGAAAGACATTTTAAAAATTAGAGTTTTTAAAACAGTGAGAAGGGTCAGTGTTAAAGGTGCTTCCCACCAAGCCTGGCAGTGTGTTTCACCCAGAGGACCCAGGTGGTGGGAGGAGAGAACCAATCCCCACAAGCTGTCCCCTGACTTCCACAATGTGCCATAGCATATAGACTCCCCTTCCTGCACAGACATAAAATGAATAAATGTAATGCAATAGTTTTAAGATTTTAATTTATATGTAAAAGCTTGAACTTATTACCTAACATACATCACATTCAACGATACTGGTCAGGTCCTATTTCATGTGTCAAAAGTAGGGTTGGGTTCAGAACTATTGGTTTGCAATTTACAAAAGAGTTGTGTGAGTGTTCGTGATTGTATTCATAATTACCAAGTACTGTCAATCATTGTCACTAATGAAATTATCTCTAAATATAGACATTAAGCAAAATTGATTATTTTTATAATACAAAGCTAATTGTTCAGTTTAATAAATAATCAAGTGTCCAGAGTTACAGAACTGGTAATGAAACAAATATGTGTGTTCAAATTCCTGTAACAGAGCAAAAAATATGTTACCATTTAACAAAGGGGAAAAAATGACATAATAAAAAAAGATTTATTTTAAAATATACTAAAAGACTATTTGGATGCAATATAGTTTTTACAAACCAGAATTTTGATGACATAGCCAAATGAGTCCAAAACATGTGAATTAAATTTTCCTTTAAAAAAATGCATATGGTGTAAAAACAAATAAAAAGAGAAAATACTGAGTACAACGATCTTGGACTTTATTAAATGTCAAATATTTTAAAATAATTAGTGACATTTGTAAATGTAAAGGATCAGATGCTCATTAAGTAGTATTTTCTTGTGTATTCACATACATTTTTTTCATTTTTTACTTCAATCTCAATAATTTCCACTTGACTTAAAATTCATATAATATAATTTCATACATTTTGAATTAGCCTATGCATTAAATTTGACTCTAGTATTATAAAACTGATCCTGCCCACATCCCAGTTTAAGAAACTAAAAGTAATAAACTTCATCATAAGAGAAAGTTCTACTAAAACAAGGTCACATGACAACAAACAAAACACATTAGCTTACAGAGCTTTTGACTAGATGAAAAAAAATCTAACTGCGTAGCCTAGACTCATGCTTGACTTTATTCACATGGCATCTGCTGTGCACTTCTCCTAGGGAGACATAGGCAAATGTCTATTTGCCCCATGGTGGTCAGATAAGATGCTGGGATTAGCTCAATTCTTTTTCACAATTTACACTTGCTTTGTGTCTAAGTATGTGGTCGATATTGGAGAATGTCCCATGTGCTACTGAAAAGAAAATGTATTCCTTTGTGTTTAGGTGAAATGTTCTGTAAATATCTGTTAGAGCCATTTGATTTATGATGTTAACTCTGGCATTTCTCTGTTTAGGTTTTGTCTAGATGACCTGTCTATTGGGTACTCAAGTCACCTGTTACTACTGTGGGAGGGCCAATGTGATTTTAGCTATAGTAATGTTTCTTTTATGAACTTGGGTGCATAAATGTTTAGGACTGCAATATGCTGTATGGATTCTTCCACTGGTGAGTATTTAATGTCCTTCCCTGTCTCTTCTGTTTTGTTTTGGTTTGAAGTCTATCTTGTCAGTACTAAAATGACTATACTGACCTGCTTCTTGAGTTCATTTGCTTAGAATACATTTTTTCCATCCCTTTACCCTGAGGTGATGTCTATCCTTAATGGTGGTGTGTGTGTGTTTCTTAGATGCAGCAGAAAGATGGATCCCGTTTTTTGATACAATCTGTTGGTCTGTGGCTTTTTATTGGAGAAGTAAGACCATTAACATGGAGGGTTATCAATGAGCAGTGATTATAGGTTTCTGATATTTTGTTGCTATGGTATTTGCTTTTTCCCCCTCTTTGTATTTACTGTTCTAGGATTATTTATTCCTTGTGTCTTCTTGAGGGTGGTTAATTCTTAGAGTGAAATTTTCCTTATGGTGTCTTCTGTAGATATGGGTTGGTAATAGGTATGGCTTAAATTTGGTTTATTGTGGAATTTTTTCATTCTCCTTTGATTATGAGTGATAGTTTTACTGGGTGTAGTAGTCTTGTCTGGTATCTTTTGTCTCTCAGAGTTTGCTAAACATCCATCCAGGACTTTCTGGCTTTCAGCATCTCCAGTAAAAAGTCAGGTATTAGAAAGAATGGCTTTTTCTCCTGTCCCCAAGTGGAAACCATAGGACTTAGTTAAAGAAAGCTGCATGTAAGAGCCTTTTCTCCCCATCTTTCCCCATTACTGAAATGATTAGGATCTTAGAGTTGATGTATAAATTCAATATAACAGTGTATTTTTCCTTGACAAGCTGTTACTAAATTGGTTGTGTATCTTAAAAAAGAAGAATAAATCAGGTATTATCTGATGGGATTGCCTTTATATGTGACTTGTTATTTTTCCCTTGAAATTTTTAATTTTCTCTCTTTGTTCTGTCCATTTAGGACTTTGATCATCATGTATTGATGTAGGATGTCATTCTGTATATGTGTTGCTTTTATTGGTTGATAAATAAAGCTGTTTCAGCCAATGGCTTAGCAAAGTAAAGACAGGTGGGAAATCTGAACAGAGATAGAGAGAGAGAGTAGGTGGAGTTGAGGAGATGCCATGCAGCTGCTAAAGTAGAAAGATGCCAGAACATTACTGGTAAGCCAAAGCCTTGTGGCAATACATAGATTGATACAAATGGGTTAATTTAAGATGTAAGAGGCTAATTGTACTAATTTTATTAAAAATATTCTCTGTGGTATGGAGACATAGCTCAATGGTTCTGAACTCTTGCTGCTCTTCAAGAGGACCCAAATTCGAATCCCAGTCCCAACATAGTGGCTCACCATTGATTGTAATTCCAGTTCATGGAGATCCCATGCCTGTGGCCTCCAAGAACACTGCATTCATGTATGCATACCCCCACACAGACACATAGACACACAAACACACAGGCATACATATACACACATAATTAAAAATCATAATCTTTATATATATTTTCCTGTGCCTTTGACCTTGGTTTCTTCTTATTCTATCCCTATTTTTTATTAATTATGTCTTTTTTTAATGTCTCAGATTTCCTGGATATTTTGTGCATGGGTGCTTTGCTTTCTTTTGCTTTGTTTTTATATTTACCATATTCTTTGACTCCTTGACTAAGTTTTCTATTTTGTTCTACCTTGCCATCAATGGCTGATATTCTCTGCTCCGTATCTTGTCATCTATTCATAAGGCTTACCTCTGAGGTTTCTGTTTGACATTCCAAATTTTTTATTTCACTTTGGGTTTTCTTTGGTCATTCTGTTTCTTTATTTAATTCTATTTTCATGTCTTGAATTGTTTTCATTGTGCCATTTAATTGGTTGTATTTTCACAGACTTACAGATTTTATTTATCTCTTCTTTAGGGTCCTTGAACATAATCATAACTAATTTTGAAGCCCGTGTGCTTCCACTATATCACATTTCTTGGTACCTACTACAATAGGGTTACTGGTGGAGACATATCGTCTTGTCTGTTCATGTTTATGTTTTTGAGCTAGGATCTAGGTGCCTGGAGTTATGATGTTTGAGGTATTTCCTGGTGTTGATATCTAGTCTTGTCTTAGTTAGGTGGGTTTCCATTGTTTGGTTGTTGTCTCTCTGGATCATAGGCAAGTGTGGTGACTGCAGAGTCCCTGGTAGAGAGTGATGCTGTGGGTCAGTGGGTAGCAGAAAGGAATGGAGATGGGCTAGGAGGAAGGGCTGAGAGCAGCTGTAGGAAAGAGCTAGGGGAGCCAGGGTCCATACCAGGAGGCAGAGTTCCCAAGAACAGAGGTGGGCTGGAAGGAGGTGCTTCTGCTAGTAGGCTGATATAAGAGTAGGCATAAGCCTGGAGATATCATAATGGAGGATAGGAAGATAATAAAAATTGCCCACCTCAGTTCCAGCCCAGTATAGCCACTGGGGGTCCCTGGTAGAAAGTGTTTCTATGGGTTGGCAGTTGACACAAAGGAATGAAGATGAGCTAGTAGATTCATTTATAATAATTTATACCTTTAAAATAATATATGTTGGTACATTGTATAAGTAACTGATGACAATTGTTTTTTGGCTCAGAAATAGCTATAAATATCCCATCAGGGATTATAACAGGATATTGGGTAAACTTTTTCTTACATTCCTGAAACCAAGGCCAAGGCCCATAGCTAGGGATACTAAATGCTAAGTTCTACAAAACTATGACCTCCCACAGGGCTTACCATGACAGACTAATTCAAAAATTTGGCTTTACAGTAAACCCCCAGTCCCTACACACACACAACCAGAAACAGAAGGTGACTTAAGTATAAAGCTGACATATGGAGACGGGAGAGGATTTAGAGAGATCTTTGTGGAAAAACAAGAGTTTCCCTTACCTAAAATCAAAGGAAAGAACTCATATGTGAAGACCAGAGCACCAGCTAAATGCTTGGGTAGAAGTCTTGCAAATATAGCAAATAAAAACACAAAATGATACAGGACTGTTAGGTAAAGTGAGTGTATCCCAAATCTTTGTCTCAGAGAGATGCTTGTATTTAAGGCACTCTTCTATATGCCTGAGTCTGAATGATGGCCTGAGTAGATAGGAGGAAGTATGAATGTCCTTCTTGTTGAGATCACTGAGTGACAAAGAAGGATATCAATGCTATTTCTAAGTGGGGCAATGCAGACATTGACAAATCTCACCAGGAACCACCAGATGCCTCGGTGGTGCTTACAGGTGTTCATTGAAACCATCCCAATCAACTCCTTGAGCAACAAGTTCAACAGCATCAAACTCAGAGGATAACCTGGTGTCATCATAGTATCTTCAGTTCTCATCAGCTCTTCTCATGCTCTCTTCTTCCCTGGTCCCACCTCATCCTGCAACTGGCCAAAAAGAGAAAATTTAAACAGATAATCAATCATATTTTAAATAAAAATGTTACCGAGTGAAGTCATTCAGGCCAGGCCAAGAACAATAAACATTGCATGTTCTCTCTCACATGTGGTTCCTAGGGTCAAGTATTTAATTTGATGTGTTTAACTTGAACTATATATGGAAGCCCCAGGCAGTGGTAGGGGAGCAGCAGATACATCAAGCAAGGAGATTATAAAATGCAGGTACAATGAAAGTAAAGGGAGAAAATACTAAGGACAGAAAGGTTCAAGAATGGAAGGGAGTGGGATATAGGGAAATGAGGGGCTAAGGGTATATTAAATGTGTATGAAAAAGTATGTGAAAACTACAATCTTATAGCCCAAGTGAAAAAATATAATTAAGGGGTATAATAGAACACGTTTTGTGTAACAGACATTTCCTGGGAAAACCAAGACATAAGCAAGCAAGAGAACCCATAACAGACCAAAGTACTGATTGTGCCAATGCCAAGTTCATTGAGCCTATGAGTTTTTAATTTGGGATACTAGCAGGAATATTGGTAAGGGGTAACTCACAAGAAGCAGCAATGACTCAAAGCAGGTGTATCACCAGCAAACCCATCCCAACATGGGTGATGACTGTAATTGGACTTTCTTTGTACCACCAGCTCCTAAATCATGACACGAAGACTTCTTATTAATTATGAAAACTTGTCATTGGCTTAGGCTTGTTCCCAACTAGCTCTTGAAACTTAACCCATTTATATTAATCTGGGTTCTGCCCAAGTGGCTCATTACCTCTCCTCAGTACAGTACATTCAACTTCCTCAACATCTCACCGGTGAATCCCGCCTCAGATTCTTCCCAGGGTTCCTATCACTCTCCAAATATCCCGCCTGTCCTCTCCTGCCTAGCTGTTGGCTGTTCAACTCTTTATTAAAACAATCAGAAGGTGTCTTAGGCAGGTGAGGTAAAACAGCAACACATCCTTACACAGTGCAAGATACAAATATCATGCAACAGATGACTCCTGAAAACTGCGGCCCTGAAGATCTCCATGCTGCTCACAGGCAGGTCCACACTATAAACATGTACTTCCTTCCACATATTTTGCTATCTAGAGTGTCAATCCCCAGCAACTGTTTAGTTATTTTAGCACTACTGGATAATCACCCTGAGGATCTTCCAAGTTCCCATTCTCACTGCCATGCTACTTTCTGTTTACTTCATGAGACTCCAGAGTCTCTGCTTCCTTCTTGGAGTAAATGCTTCAATTTGGAAGGAATAATAAAAAGGTTATTTATTTAAGGGAAAAACTTACAGATCAGTGTCCTAGATAACAGTCCTCTGCATGAACAGGAACAGAGTCTAGCAGCTGGAAGCAGGAGCCAGAAGCAAGAGAGCTGGTGCAAGCTTTACAACTGCTTTTAGAGTATCAGAGATCACGCCCAAGTGGGCTGGTCTCTTAAAGGCTATGGCTGAAGGAGCAGAATGTGCTCTCACAGCACCAGTCTACAGTCAACAACCCCAGAGAAGCTAAATAACACTGAGGACCCTAAGAGAGTAACACATGGATTCACCTAGGAAGAGGAAATAGACATGATCTCCTTCATCTAATTACTGATGGAGGCAGATGCAGAGATTCACAGCTAACTACTAGACAGAGCTCCCAGGGTCCAGTCAAAGAAAGGAAAGAGTGATAATATGAGCTAAAAGGTCAAGACCATGATGGGGAAACCCACAGAAACAGCTGATCAGAACTAATGGGGGTTCACTGACTCCGGACTGAAAACAGGAAACCTGCATGGAACCCATCTAGGATAGGACCCCTGAATGCAGGTGGCAGTGGGTGGCTTTGGAAGTTTGTGGGGCTGATGTGGGATTCCCCTCTGTATGCTATGAATACCATTAGTTAATAAAGAAGCTGTTTAGGGCCTGTGATAGAGTAGAGCAGGGCTGAATGCTGGGAGAAAGGAGAAATAAGGAGAAGCCATGGATGTAAAAGTATTAGGTCGGCACAAACAACCAAGCTAGCTCAATAGGAACAGGTATTTTTAATGAATGAAAAGGGGGAAACTCACGCTACTCACGCCGAAGTCCTATCCACATGGAGAGAGCACACACCTGTGTTCTCTCGATTTTTTACCTGGGGTCCAAGTGGCCACACCCCAACTTGATGTGATTGGTTAATGGCTTTTTCCCCATCACATGGAGTCACCACCAGAGACAGACATGGTAAAACCTTGCCGGTAGGCCACAAGCTTTGTAGTAAAATATAAAATAATGGATATGGGTTAATTCTAGATGTAAGAGCTAGCTGGCAATACACATAAGTAATTGGCCAAGCAGTGATTTAATTAATACAGTTTCTGTGTGGTTATTTCAGGAGTCTGGGTGGCCGGGAAACCAACAAGCAGAGGGCAGCTAGGAACACACTAGCAGCCTCTTACTACATGAGGCCACTGTCAGTGTAATCAGCAGCTATTTCTAATGAATAATAAGGCTTTCTCTTTGATTTCCTGACTTCGGGATCTGTCCGTTTCTGATATAGGATCACAGAGGACTCCAGTTCTAATGGAGTCATCCTTTTTTCTTCAGCTTTATCAGGTTGGGTCTTACATGCTTTGATCTTTCCTTGCTAGGTATATACACTGTTTTCTTGCAGAGCTGACTCCTGCCTCAGGATAGCACATCTCTTCAGCCATAATTTTGGTTTCTCTAATGAAAATTTTATTGCAATGTAGCTCATTCAGGAGCCCTTTTTTACTCCTTTAAGTTGTCATATCACCTCTGCATGTACATGAAAATGCACACAAATAAATAAATAAATAAATGTAATCAAGTATTTAAATAGAACAATATGCTCAATAAGATACTACTATGCCTATACTTGGCTCTATCAGAGCATACATTTGTAACACTATTCAAATAGGTTCATAAGTCCAGGACTTCGTGAAAATTACAAAAACATTGAATCCATTCTATAGAATATGAATTGTGTACAATGTAGTATATAGTGGTCTATTTATAAATAAAAGCAACAGAAAGAACACAGAGAAAATTATGATATTCACTTCCATAGCCCTCTTGAGGATGTAGACATCATCACCAGTGTACAAAGGATGTCATTTCTGACATAGTCCAATTGCATGGTTCATTAAGTTTCTTATGGAGCTAACCTTGAGGTTTAGTTTTGTCCCATCCTTGCCTTGAGGGTTGTTTACACAACCCCTTCAAATGTACCTGCAAATTCTTAGTCTTCACATTAAATATCAAATCTTTACCAAGAATAGTTTCTTTGTTATTGGTTTATACCTCACTGAACACTTTTTCCTTTGTTCAATATTAGTGGATTATCTGTTTCTGCCTCTCTCCCAACACCTGTGACCTCTAGCCCAGTCAGTGCCCTTTGCCCTATTCAATGGCTTCTACTGACTTTCCATGATAGGAAGAGTTATATAACATCCACTAATTTTCTGTCAGAGCAATCGGTTACAGATAATGGTGTAAGCTAAAACCTGAATTCTCTTCATTGTCCACCCTTGCAAGACTTTGTTTGGCAGAAAGCATTTGCCTGAAGCAGTGGGAGGAACTGTTTCAAGAGAAGCCTCTATAAGGACTCTGTCAGCAGTGCACAACCAGGAATCATATAACTCAATTTAACTCCTGCAGCAAACCCTAACCACCAGCAGTCAGCTTCTTTCCATGGCTTTGAAAGAAAATAAATCTTATTTTGTTCTTATTTCCTATTTTTAAAAGAAGTATCTTTATGGGGTCTGGAGAGATGGCTCAGTTGTTAAGAGAACTGGCTACTCTTTTTTTTCATATTCTTTTATTTTTTTTCATTCAAAAAAAATTTACATTTCCTCCCCTTCTCCCAATTGCCTCCCACTCCCCCCCACCCCTCCCGCCTCCCCCTGCTTCCTTAAAAGAGGGCATGGTACTCTGCCCTGTGGGAAGTCCAAGGCCCTCCCCCTCATCCCGGCCTAGGAAGGTGTGCATCCAAATAGACTAGGTTCCCAAAAAGATAATACATGCAGAAGAGATAGGTCCTAGTGTCATTGTTGATGGCTTCTCAGTCTGCCCCCATTTGCAGCCACATTCAGAGAGTCCGGTTTGATCATATGCTCGTTCAGTCCCAGTCCAGCTGGATTTGGTTAGCTCCCATTAGATCAGGCACACTGTCTCAGTGGGTGGACCAACCCCTCACGGTCCTAACTTCCTTGCTCATCTTCTCCCACCTTCTGCTCTTCAACTGGACCTTGGGAGTTCAGTCCATTGCTCTGATGTGAATGTGGGTCTCTGTCTCTATCTCCATCCGTCGGACGAAATTTCTATGGTGATGATCAAGATATTCATCAATGTGACTATGGGACAAGGCCAGTTCAGGCACCCTCTCCTCTGCTGCCCAAGGACCTAGCTGGGGACATCCCCATGGACACCTGGGATCTCCTTTAGAGCCAAGTCTCTTGCCAATCCTAAAATGACTCCCTTAATGTAGATATCTTATTCCTTTCTCCAATATCCACCCTTCCTCCAT